>NMRA01000610.1:30423-63662 GCA_002633005.1 Phoronis australis | reverse complement strand
CACTGAGCCTCACTGCCTCCCCCTGTTGTAAACAAGGTAGAAAAAATATAGTCAAAAATACCAATGCCACTAGAGGAACACAGCAGTAGTCGCATCCATCCAAAATTTCAATCATCTATTGTCCACTTCATATTTAATACACTTGACAAATTTAATAAAATCCTGCAGAGGGTTTAGGAGATACAGCCATAGACGCAACAAAAACTGTCACAGTCGTAGTCAGAGTCGTCCGAAAATTATCGTCAGATGTCTTCATCACACTAGAAATATACCAGCCCATTTTCATAATCATCCTTAGAGTGGTTTGGTTGACAGAGGGGCAGACGCCAAAAAGAGACTAGAAAACAGTACAAATGGCAACTTGATGGCACAAATAACATCGAATATATCTGAATACGGGAGGGTAGGATCATCTCACAAATAGAAACGTATTTTCCAAACTTAACTAAAATTGCCATGACAACGGGACACATCAGGAGTGGGATCCATACTACAATTCGCTCATGCCGTACTAGCCACAAAATCAACATAACAGTGAACTTTCATGAACAAATATCAAAGGGTTTTGGAGATAGTCAAAGCCATGGACATCGGACGCCAGACAGATGAACAGATGGGGATGACAGCATAGTGCGCACAATAACTAAACGCTTAAACTCTATATAGTCACTCTTTGAAGCCGAGAGAATTAGAGTTTTTTTCAAACACTTACAGTTTCCTGGCCACCATTTCATTGATGTCAGTGTTGGTGTATTGAGAACAAACTCTTGGGTGCTTGGTTCATACACTGCGGTTGTTTCTAGCCCCTGGAGATTGGTTCCTAAAATCAGATATAGTCACTGTGGTGATTTGTGCTACAGATAGAAACGGACAAATTCATCCCATGGTGATGATGTTTTGCGTGAACTTGGAAGCATGCTTAATCTCAAAATCGCGGATGTGTGAACTTGGAATTGAATATTTAGTAAGTCAATCAAGTGATGTTTTGTTCATTTGAAGAATTCTTGCGATTATTGGCCTCACGGTTACCCATTTTCACCTTAACTGGAATTTGTGTCATTGTATCGGAAGAATGTGTGAATGGTTAATATTTTTTGTTTGGTGAATAAAAATGCCAATAGTAGAAAGAGGTTAAAGTCAAAATTTACATTAGTGCAGTGTAAATTTTATCAAAACGTGAATGTGATTATTTGAACGAGTGAACTTTCCGAGTTTCATGGTGTATTCCAAGTTCATGCTTACGTGAGGATTCCAAATTCACGCACAACAGTAACAGTAACAATAAAGCAAGCAAAAATGCCAATCTAACAAGAGACAAAAAGTCTGAGAAAAGAAACACCAATGGTCGTGTAGGTTTCCCTCATGGGTCTTCGTGGGTATCGAGGTACATTGGAAACGCAATGTTGCCCGAGGTTGGAGGACGAGGGCAACATTGCTCTCCCAAGGTCTATGTGACTTGATATCACAATGGTAATCACTCCACATTCACAAAATACTACACACCTACATATTACAGACTATAAAAGTTTTTAACCAAACATTTTCCACTAAATCTTGAAACGACAAAATTATTCTTATAATATAGTTTTGAAGTCTCCAAGAGAAAAGCTGACACTCCAATGGAAAGCAAAACGCAAGGAAATCACCAATGAATGTTGGTGTAACCCGACATTCGAAATCTTCCAGTTTCTGTATAGTTGCGTTTCAACACTCATACCATGTCCCAGCTCTGTTTGTACGTAAGTCCCGAATATGTGTCCGCTAAGAGCCAGTGGCAGCCATTTTCTTCTCTGTTCATCAGTCGTCAGTCTTTCTAGTGAGGGGATGAACATAATGACTTGAAGCCACAGACTGGTGTCATAGTTGATACACCTGAAATACAGTTTAGAAAGAAACGTCATTGAACACACCCGAGTTGCCTAAGTTTTGTTTCAATTGATGTCAGTTGCTCGTTACCAAGTCAGCTACAAACTAGAGTTCAAACTCTCACAGGTTCACAATGATAGAGCTGTCAAGTGGGAGCTTGAACTAAATGCCTGTCTTAGTTGTAAATTACAGTTAACTCGAGCACAAGGTTGACAAGAGCAATGGAAAGCGTTGAAATGCGCCCGCAACTTCACTGCAAACCGTTATTTGCTTCAAGGGGTGTTTACTTGAATGTATCATAAAATGGTCATTACATGGCACAGAATACATAGATAACCAATCCAAAAATGGGAATGTGTACCCTTTCAAAACTATTCTCGAATCAATTTCCAAATTTTATGAAAATCCATCTGAACTCCAAAAATACAAAGGCAAAATTATGTAAAAAAAAAACAAACTACCATTAGGAACCACATCCCTAGTCCAATCCGTCCATCTGCCATCAGGTTAATAGGAATATAATTGCAAATTTTTAAAAACATGTTGGAAGGGATTTAGGACGTATCGCAGATGCAAAAATGTCACTAGAGGGCACCACTGACAGCAGCTGGACTTATTTCCTAAATAGAAACCCCTTCGCGAAATTTCATGATAATAAAACAGCTGCTTTATGTCGAATGCATCTCTTTAGTATAAACCTTTATTAAATTTCGGTAAAACATGGCTACAGGTCATAATGATTCCCACTTACATACAACATCTGCATATGTCGTCATAAGACCATCCATGTTTCTTGGCGAGTTCAAGCAACCTAACAGTCTTTCTGATCGCGAGTTCATAAGCCTCTTGTTTCCCCATGTTATAGTTGTCTTGGCAAAACAATGGTTCACTGAAGAGAATATGAGCTGGAATAAAACAGCAAAAGCATTGACAACTTGTATTTTACTGAGTTAATGACTAAGGAACATTATATTTGCCTCTAAATATTTAAAAATAAAGAACAAGTTAGAGTATACAATTTGCTTTAGATGCACATTTAATATAAAAACGAGCGCAAACCACCAATGGGATTACTACAGACTAAATTTATTTGACTTTCGAAAATCCAGTTGGCATTTTATCAAAAAGTCATTATCCCGATAATTCATACTGTCTGACTATGTCTGGTGATTTTTCAATGCAGAGCTGAAAAAGATGTTGGATAAACGTAGTAACATCCAAACTGATGAGTTATTATACTCATCTCTATTATTCTAATAACACATAACTGGGGTAATTACTGGATATAATTAATGTGCTCCCATTTTGAGAACCAGTTTTCTCCATTTCTGAAGAACAGGCTACATTCTGTTTCTCAAAATGTGGGCACGCCATATGCGCCTATTGCCCAAAACTCATACCGATTTCCTTCCTTCGCTTGGTCGATTCTGCACCACCATCGAGAAGGTAAGTTAACTTTGATTGGTCAAAAGTAGCCGTAGTCCTCTCTTTAGCGAGATCTGGATTGATAGACATGTTGACTGACACTGCCCCCTCTTGGTTAGTTGAACTGGTTGACATATTGATGCCTGTAGACAAACTCTACAACTGAAGAAAAAAGAAATGGCCTAAAAATAGCGCAACAGCAATACACAATGAATGACCAAAAGTGATGTTGGCACATCACTTATAGGGCTTTACTTGACAAAGGTTTACCTTTTGGAAAATCTGATAACACCCTTGGTGGCACTAGGGTACACATCTGCAAGGTTGTGATGTCACGCTCAAGTCATAGCAGTGGAAATTTCTCTGTGTTTTACATGAAATCAGGATATCAGAAATGTGTTTTGCACTCAATTATAAGTTGGAAACCATGTTTTAAGGGTACTGATACAATTTTAACTTATTGTTGATTTTTAAAATAATTTTGGTATTTTGAATTTCGATCTTTGCTCTTAATAAATCTGCAAAAAAAGAGCAGACTCTAAGGAATTAAAACCACCCACCACCAATCATGATATCCATACTAGTACTGAGACACAGTGAGTTGAATCCAGGACAGCGTTCAGTAACGCTAGGACCTCGCTAGAAAAGCTAGACTGTGAGAGTCTGCCATGTGTATTTTAAATGAGAGCAAAGTACGTGATTTTGGCAATATTTTTACAGGCACAGCTACTGAGCTCTGCCCTGCTTTTGTCTGCACTCAAGATATGCCAATGGTGCATATACTAGGAGACAGACTGAGAATTGACCGAACTTGTCAGAACACGGTTTAGAGTCCTTTAAAGTTATCTGTTGTTTGAATTAAAATTAAATATAATACTCCTTTTATGTTTCATAAATTTGTCAAGCGGTGTTGTTAAATAATTACGACTGCTTTGCAGTTTTTTGGCAAACCATGGGGAGCCCCTAAAGTAGATGGAGGGGAGTAACAAGATAAAATTAAACCATTGCAATTTTTAAAATGAACGCTGTTATCCCTAGATTTCGTTGAAAACACCGCTTATTAATAGATTTTTCATTTGCAAGCTTGATACTGGTTCACTCATAGTGCCAGAACAATCTCCTTTCTTCAGATCTCTTTTCTGAAGATAACTATAGAAAAATGCACAGCATGGCCCCAACCTAAAACTATGCTACAGCTAAGCTACTAGTAGTAGCTAAGCAACAACAGAAACAAAATCAAATTACTGAACGCTAATACCTAGATCCATGCAGTCATTGACCTGCATGCTGATAGTGAGGTGTCAGCGACCACTGGCATTGTAGGTAATAGAGATAGTAATACCGACTGAACTGGCTAGCGCAGCTGGCACATGGACAGTCGCTTGTGTCCCTCACCCAACAAGCTCAGCAAGACAGAAGTAGACTATTGCTACGCAGACAACAATCAACACCTGTGAGGCTGTGGCACAGGCTGTGCCGAGACTGACACCAACACGGCAGTCGCTAAATTCAAGGCACAATGCATCATTAATAAACTGTTAACGACTTACCTGTTTCGGGTCAAACATCCGATCAGCTGAGGTCGCGTTACCTATCAGGCAAACAGTTTAAGTCAGGTAAAAGATCAAAGTTTCCTTTAAATTTAACTTTATCATCCGTGCATTAGAACAGGCATGTGACGCCGTCTATTGGATATGTACAGAGGTACAGAAATATTGTTTACACTTACAGAGGATGAGAGACACCTAGCGCCGTTAACCTCCCCAATGGCGAAGGAGAAACCGAGGTGGACCTTTTATCATTTCACGGTGTTTGTGCTCACATTTTGCAGGTAACTTGTTCTACTAGTTTTATTAATACACTGATTAACATGATTCGTAAACATCTAAAGTGTGAAGAGGAGTGAAAGTTTAGTTTGAGTCATGTCCCCGTCTCCCCGACCTCGGCTCAGCCTCAGTCACCACGGCAGTCACGAGACGTGATCACGAGTAGCTGCAGTGCTCCACGTCGAGTATGGTTTCAACCAGCTCAACCACACATAAGCAGTTACATCGCCCTGTATGACCCAGGTATACAGGGGCGATAGCACACCCACATAAATTTTTTCTGATCTCAAAATATAGTCTACAGACAGTTACCACTGTAGCTGGCCCTTTTATGGCTATGTAACTACAGACTGAAGCTTTTCGGAGAATTATGCCTCACAGTCCTCACAACATCAAAGTCACGTTGTTATTAGTACCTTTTACAGCTTTTGGAAGGAATTAAAAACATTGGCCGCCTTTTAAGGTGTCTCTTTATGCGCAAAAGGAATTTGTATCAACGTGAATTATGCCTCACACTGATTAAAACAGACAAAGTCACAAATTGTTGTAAATTTACCTTTTGCGGCTTTTGGGAGGAATTAAAAACGTGTCCCTTTATGTGCAAAAGGTACCAAGTCTCAATGTGACGTTATAAATTTACCTTTTGCGGCATTTGGGAGGAATTAAAAACGTGTCCCTTTATGTGCAAAAGGTACCAAGTCTCAATGTGACTTTGATGTTTTAAACTTTTAATCAGTAATTTGAACATATCCATAAAAATCTGTCATGATTTGCTCGAGCTTCCCTTAACGTAAAAAAAAAATCAAGATGCGCTTTCGTAGCTAATAGCTTATTGGCATTGGTCATTCACTCTTAAGTGAAAAACAGAAATTTCATTCTTTTTTGCAAAAAAACAAGTTTTTGTTTAAAATGTGACAATCAGTAGAAAACCATGTTTAAAAAAATGACGGAATCGCGTGTTTACGAACATTTAGCCATTGATTTTTGTATGCGGTGTAAGGTTTTGTAATTACCAATGATTTATACTTGCAAGTATTTTGAGAGATTCAGCTCTTAAAACCAAAAATCTCGAAACTTGTGTTTGTATTCAGTGGGACATCGTTAAAGCGACAGTTTTGATTGGGCAGAAGGAGCTTAAAAAATTCAATAAGTAAATGTTAAATATTTTTTCATCAACATTTTCTTGAAAATGAGGTCTTGAACTAGGTAAAAATAACATGCCAACACTAAATTACATAATATTTTGGTTTCCTTATAATGCTGACCCTGAGATTGATATACCTGCAATTATAAAATTGAGTGGATGACTAGAAGTTAATCATAAGTTAAATGCCCTGCTAGGTCAGCAGACTTTAGACAGTCATAAGTGTTGATTTGTCACTTTAATCACAAGGTTATATGACTGAATTTTATGATACGGTAATTTCTCTAACAGTTCGCACATTAATGTACAAACTATTTCCATTGATAGCTTCGTGTTCCAATTAATAGAGACAAAACTGTTCGCACAAACTATTAAAGTCAAGGGTGCGAATTATTGGAGATAAAACATTGATAATAACAATGAGGGCAACAACGGGATCCGAGATTTGGCAATGTGAATTATATTAATATGTACAAATTATTGTTCCAAGGGATGGATTTACTTCAAAATATAATACTTGGACGCTTTGTCGCTTAATTTTCTTTGCAAACTTGCAGAACTTGGCTCAATATCTCTTCCCCTCAGCGACGCTGTCAAAAACAGCTGGCCAGAGCCGAGTGTGACACTGGTTTTGCCAACCTTCCCAATTCGATTTAGGAGACAAGCTGTCGGATTTTGAAGAATTCCAGTAACTCACAGAAAGATGTCAAATTCTCATTCGACTTCGAACTAATTCTCCCAGTCATTTTTCGAAAGCTCATTGTAATGCTAAAGTGTAAAAAAAAAAACTCACCGTATACTAAATTATCAAATAAAACTGTCTAAGTTCTTGAATTTTGTTGAAATTTTTAATAAGATGAAATTTTACAATTCTACCATCTTATGTTCTGATGTGAGGAAACTTTACTGGGATTTGCACTCATGGTGCCTACAGTCTCCAAGTGGTAAATGAACCTTGGGCACTTGAGCCATCTGCAATACCTGTTTGGTTAATGACAAGTCGCTAGCCATAGAATCACTTGCACGTGTCCGCTATGGAACTGCAAGCAGTGTGAGGAGGTGAAAGTGCCGGGCTCCATTTCGAATCTGGTTTGGTCTGGCAGTGTTGACTGACCAAGCACAAATTTGTCTCTAAATATGTTCGCCAGGACGTTTGCATCCGCAGATAAATTGAAAAAATTGCCAGAAAATTTGGGCTTCTGACATACCATTGCCGATGCCTTCATCAATGGGATGTCTTGCCACTAGGTGTCACCGGGCGAGGGCAAATTTGGTGTATAGTAGCTACTTAGCTGTCCATGTACACTAAACCTGCATTTCAGCCTGTCCATTTGGCTAAACAATTAAATTTGGCCTTCTACTGTCTGAGAATTGGCCTCATAATGTTCCTTACTATGATTGGATTATATTTCCATTACTAAAAAGAAAATCAAAATCAACAGCGACACATGAAAACACTTCAGACTTTATTTTGGTCGCCCATCCCTCAAACTGACAATTTTAAAGTACATGTATGGCACGTACACACATTGCCTGTGACTTGAATTGGTGACGAAAATGCAATTCCTGTCGTGGTCAGGAATATTCATCATGAGACCAATTTTATGGTCTGCACCCGAATGAGATTTCGTTTGTTAGCCAGCTAAACATGGCGAAATGCGAATTAAAATGTTCACAGCAAAGAGATTTCTGAGCCAATGACGGGGACAGTAGTTTCCCAGAATTGTGACACTAGCTTCCTAAATAAACTGGACAGTGTTAAAGCTCAACAAAGTTTTGATGTGTAAGCGTTCCGTTTCTCGTCAAAGTCAATCCAGTTTATTGTGAAAACTACTTTGTGTGAATTATGTGCCGAATCTTTGATGGGACTGGTTTTTCAGAGTATTAGTAGAGAAATGGCACAACTTTGAAAAATGGTGTCCAGTATTTTTATTGACTAATTGCTGCCTGCCATGGAATAACTACATGAGTGTTGTAGACATTCTGAAAATTACGTTTAGCATTTTCTTTTGTAAATTATGGATATAGCATATAACTTAGAAATAAATGAAAAATTTTGGACACTCTTACATTTGGATATTTATTGTCTTCTGAAGTCGAAGAAGTCATCGTGTTGGAATCATAATGATTACAATTATATTATTTTATTATTATTTTGCTTTACGTGCTATTATTGTAGTCTAGGAAACTTGATGGTCAGTTTGCGGGCAGAAAAGCATTCCAACCAGTCTTAAATTTTTAATATTTTTTAATGTTTGTGTTTTGAAGTTAATCCATCTTTATGTATTTCAGCTATGCCTGTTTTCATGCCACGCGTAAAACTTTCAGCAATGTGAAGGAAAGTTTTAAGGAAGCTTGGACGCCACAGTTCAGCAATGCATCCTTAAACAAAACATTGCCTGATGAGGTGAGACCGTTAAAACTTTTTACAAATTTCTTTATAACATTCTATGAATATCATACTCGTTAGAGAAATATGTGAAGGGAAGTAATTTTAAATTTCTGAGCAATATTTTTGACGGGTGGAACTTGTCTTATCTCTTGCATTGTCTTCAGGGAGCACTCCTGCAGTAGGGATTTGAAGGAATGTGCCGCAAATTCGAGTGGGTTGTTTGCCCTCTCATTTGTCATTTCGGGTGAATATTTTGCCTCAACTTGTCCATTAATATCTTCTCAGATCTAGGCCTTATGCGCAGGTGTTTTTCAATTACATAATTATTTTAATAGAAACAAAATGAGCAATTGTCTAAAACGTGTCACACTTGAGACAGATAGCAACAGCGTAATGAAAGACCTATGTCTCATTTTATCATGCTCACTCTTGGCTAAGACTAATCTAAATCTTTCCTGACTACATTGGTGGCACTTAAGTCCGACTGTGAACTACCGGTATGCTCAGTCATGCTTACATCAGTAGTTTTGCTCTTATGTACGAAACATGCAATGCTGCATTCAACACTGTGCTTTCTACATTCGTTGAACTAGTGGGCGTAGGACCAATTTTTGTGGTTTTCTTGCTGGATGCTGTGCGATTTTGAAACTGAAGTTATTTGGTGACTGTTTCCTTCAGATATGGAACAAGTACCACATGTTTCCTGATGGTGAGGCTGCTGAATACTACCTCGGGGCATTGGACACCGTGTTCATGATCTCATATGCCGTGGGGCTCTATGTGAGTGGAGCTATTGGAGACAGGTAACTTGCCTCTGTATGAAAGTGAGCTTGAAGGCCCTTGTGTCAAAGTTCATGCCCTCGTGTCAAAGTTCATGCTCTCATGTCAAAGTGCGTGCCAAAATTACACAGAGATTTAATACACCAGACAGTACTGTTACTGCAGTTGCGTCCCGTTACGGTCCTGATGTAATATAGTTTGTTTTCTTGTAACGTACAATTGTACGGGCCTCAAGCAAACTGTACAGCATCCAAGGTGCTTTGGTTATCGTGAACTTTGCGTAAAACATATTAGAAAAATCATGATTCCTATGAATGCAAATCGTCTGTATCTTAAAGGATCATTCACTTGAAAAATTTCAGATTTGACTAGAGCTTTGCGTGGCAGTTTCGACTAGTAAACCATGCTAAATTTATTAGATATCGTCTCTAACAGACAATTACGGAATAGTCTGTCTTTAATCTCGAGGTTCAATTCATTTAGCCCTTTGACAACTTGGTGTAATTCTGACTAAATGAAATGGAACGTGTCTTTAATAAGTAAGTGAATTACTGTAGGTATTCTGTTATGCATAGGAGTTTAATATGACATGATTGTACTTGGCTGTTATCTATTTAGTACTATGATACTTGAATGTGAATGGATTTGCAAGGCAGGTAGTCCTAATTTTAACAAAGGTCAAGATTTTTTCAAGATTTTGCCAGAACTGACACTTGTTCTGGTTGAAGGGAATCACATTTTAGTCACAGTTTTATCAAATTTCGATGTTGTCCTGTTTGTTTTTTTGAAAATTACTGTACAAATAACAGTCAAACTTTTAATCATTCCCAATTTTTGTACCCTAGATTTGATCTGCGATATGTGCTTAGTGGTGGTATGTGCCTTTCTGCTCTCATGGTATTCATGTTTGGGGCCATGAGTGAATGGATCAAGTGTTACAACGTGTTCTGGTACACCCCCTTCTACCTTCTTAATGGTCTGCTGCAGTCGTCTGGTTGGCCCGCTGTGGTCGCTGTCATGGGAAACTGGTTTGGGAAGTCAAGGTAGGGAATCAACCAATGCATAGACGCGTGTGCGCATTCTTAGGCAAGTGCGTGATCGTGCACACACGCTTAACTCATTCAACCGTGAGCGCCGTATGGTATAAATAGCTTAGTGTCCTGGCTGAGCTGTTGAATGTCTACCCCCTAGAAGTCAGAGGGTATTTCACTCAGAACTAGGTCACACGCACTGCACTTAATTAAAACCTCATTACCAAGTCATTAGTAAATATATACTTACCAAATTTTCAGCAATACATCTTGAGTGAATGAGCTTTGTGTTGATAAAAATTTTATCCAAATTTAATACTGATAAAGGGTTGAACAAGCAATTTTACTTTTTGTTTTCCAGAAACAAAGACGTTTGTTTACAAATAATCCATTTAAATTTCCAGAAAACAAGTCAGGAAAGTTTTCCGTGTGGCATATCCTCATTTTTATCCAGATCACTGAAATCTATATCTAAAGCTGACCACTCAGTGCCCTCAGTATCCACACTTTGATATCCATAATCATTGAAGTCTGTCTAAATTTGACCAGTGTCATCAGTATCCGCACTATCCTCCATAATAAAAACTTCAAGAACTGTGAGAGCAGCGGAGATGATATCCATGTAATACCACAGTGCTAGTGACAGAGTAGAATGTTTCCAGTAACAGGACATTTTGTGATTGTAATGTAGTCAGTTCCAACAAAATAAACAGGGGCACCCTAGCAGATGATTAAGTGGTGACAGCAGTGTTATGTAATACCAATTAGGCTCCAATTCAGAGCAATTAGCTTCTATCTTGTCTTCAAATCAAACAAACATTTCGTGGAAGAACATCTCTATAATCTTTCAAAAGTTACAACAACCACTACAAAGTAAACACGCTTCCTGGTTTTTCCTTGAATTGATAATTAGCTTAATGTGAAGAAATGGTTCTTAAGTCCAGAAATAACAGCCAATAGGCATTAACTTCACAAAGAATAAGTGAATACAGAGTCTGGTGTCTCAATCCTCATTGGATAGAAAACTGGGAATACCCCAGATATATTTAAACTTAAACCAATAAATTGCTGCCTTCTATCCCTCCTGAAGGCGTGATCCGCCTGTGAGATACATTGTTTAGATAACACCTCCAGACGGCATCAGCCCCTGAGTGAAACAAACAGTCACGCCATATGGCGAGATCAGGGACGAATAAGTTAATAGGCGCTTTCATTCTGCTTGATGAAATAATTGGCAATTTTTCAAATTTAAACTAAAACATGGCTTAAATTTGTTCAAAACATTACTAGACCTTAATTTAGAGTACAACTACCATCATAAGAAAATGTTAGTTGCGATTTAGAAAAGTTTCCACAGGAATTTCCAAACATGGATCTGTCTCGATATTTTGTTGTTTATTCAAGGAATTGTTGTGTGACCCCCGTGAAGTAAACAAAGCCATTGTTTGCCAGAAAATGACGACTCGTAGTCCAATTTTGTCAACTATGTTTCACATCTGTCCAATGTTAATCAGACTTACAGGGTATAATTCGTTACTATGACTACAAGAAGTGGCTTTTGAACAAGTTTGGTCAAATAACAAAATGTAAGTCTCGAGTCATCCACGAACTTCATGCTATATGGAGAATGGGACTTGTCTGCTGGATTAGTTACTTACCTTTTCTTAATAGCTTGGAGACCTCTCGTCTCCTCTGTTGGGTTGATGTGAAATCCAGTGGCTGAAATTCTGATCACATAGGAACTTGTTTGTCCTGTGATGTTGTGTATACTCTTGTTCCACGCCAAGGAAAGTTTGTATCTGGTGCTGCCTATGTTTTTGGGGAAGACGTTTGGGCTTGTTAGTAGTCTACTGTACTCCTGTGCCAATCCAGTTCTTTCCTATTTAACTATCTAAAGCTTTGACCTCACTCTTCTTTCAGTCGTGGTCTAGTGTTTGGATTCTGGAGCGCGTGCGCCTCTGTGGGCAACATCGTTGGTGCTGGAATGGTCGATGCTGTGTTGAATTATGGTTATGAGGTAAGGCTTGCGAAATATTAGTTAAGTTGTACCTCTGTCAGTAGGCTATCAGTTTTTATCAAAGATTCAGCATGATGGATGCTAAATGACATTTTTCGTGGGATTGAAGGGGAGAACTAGCACTACATGTACATTTTCTAAAATTAATCTGTGATGAATAAAATGGCAAAATGACTTTGCAATCCGTGCCATCCCGCGACGAGCCGACCTTGTTAGAGCTGATGCGACTGTAGTGCGCAGACGATTAGTAACTATGCAGCGCTTCATTTGGATGACATCTAAACTATTAATTGTCATGTGGCAAGTATGTAGATCAAGAGACCGTCATGGTAGGTGTTCGTCTTTGATAGACCTTTGTGCGTGCAAACTGTCTCGTGTAGCAGAGGCTGAGTAGAATTGCGTGCGTGCAAGCTGTCAAGTTCAATGAAATAAATGTTTGCAAAATCCAGTTAATGTTTTCGTTGTGTTTGGGATGTTAACGTTTGAGTCTTTGTGTTTCAATGAATTGACCAACACTAAGGTTGAAGTGTGACTGTTTTATCTTGACCGCCGCTCACTGTTGATGTTACTTGAAATACATATTAGTAAGGGACTAGAATCGGAGTTAACCGGACAAAGTAGTTTACAAATAGAACCGCAAAATAATGTACAGCACTTGACAAATGCCCACTGGAAAATAGGAATGACGGCACATTCTGCAGTCGTATTTCCAGATTTGTTCTTGTAAAAAATGATGAACATAAAAACACAGGACAGTGAATTTACGAACGAAACTAATTTGTATCTTATGCCCCCTCATATTTATATGATCTGGACTAAATTTAGCAAGTGCATTTATTTGAATTTGACAATGACTTTTGGACGGATCCCACAATTGCTATGCCCCCTTGTGGCAATTTCTTTTTTTACGTTTTCCTCTTTTTCTTTGAAGCTCCTTGTTGGATTTTTATGAAACCTGGTAAATAGGTTCATATTAAAGAGTCACTGACATGTTCCTGTTTTTGAATGAATTCCACGTAATTTGCTCCATCTGCTGACCATTTTTACTCACTGTTATCTAGTCTATTTTTGGCGTCCGCCCCTCTATCAACCAAACCGCTCTAAGGATGATTATGAAAACTGGCGTGTATATTTTCACTGTAAAGAAGACGGTTGATAATGATTTTCTGATGACTCTGACTACTGTGGCACCATCTATTGGCAGTCTTTTGCATCTATCTCTGTATCTTCGCCGAACTTTTCACGGAAAGTCGAGGTCTCAATTTTTGTCAAGACGAGATTGCGGGTTCAAAGACCTTGAAAAATCCCAGACACGGTGTTGCAGCTAATAGACCAAATCAAAATCTACTGCCCTCTTAGGAAAAAATAGACCTATGGGAATTATGGCGGTCTCCCTGGAAAATCGTGATTTTTTAGTTTGAAAAAATGTGGTCATGTGATTGCAGACGTTTGAGCAACGTTTTTGTTCTCATTATCGACTTCCCTGATTATCAAGGACTTGAAAAATATATGCTTTTACATACTGACAATTAATATTTCAAAATATATTAAAGGAAATGTGGTCCTTGGACATGAAGGTAGGCAGTGACCATAAAGATGCCTAGTCTCATTAAACTGTGAATTTTTGCAAATGAAGTACTGATTTACAAGCAACCCCGTGTCCTCCAGTGTGCCGGAAACCATCCGAGAACCAGTTTCCTTTACAATCTCGTGAAAGTCTTGTTTTGCGAGACTATTTTTATGTAAGTGACTGTGGTAATATTTCTTCGTTACCGAATGAAACAAGGCACAGTTTTGTTTTGATTATTTGTTTATTCCAGTATCGCACAACAATTGTATAATATTTTGTTTTTAAGTGTATCAGTTGTAAGGTTTTTTGAATTACCTTTTTAAACTTCCATATTGTACTTGAGATCCCACCAAAAGGTGACACTGTTCCGTATATGTGACACACATTACTCTGTGACAGACATCTTATTTAAAATATCTTTGCCTGCAGTACACCTTCCTGCTGAGTTCATCAACACTGTTTGCCTTTGGTGTCATTGTTTTCTTCGGCCTCGTCCCATCACCGAGAGATGTCGGTCTACCTGAGCCCGAGGAAGATGAAGATGATAAATTGCCAGATGACAGTGATCCTTCAGGTATGTTGTCTGTGATCATTGTAGTCGGTCTGTAGCCTTGCATTGTGGCTGTTTACACAGCTTTCTATTGCTTCGTGGACACTCGCCAGGACAACAAATGATAAATCAGGGCTTGGAATTTTCCGCAGAAACGCGGATTTTCGCTTTTTTCAAATGTTCTGTTCGTGTATTTTATTATATTTCCGCGTAAAAAAAAATCGGATTTGATGTAAAATTTCCGCGGCAAATTTCTTTCTTACCGCCGCGTTGCCGACGACTTTCACCTCGAAAAGCGGAAATTGCTCTTTATGTATCGGAGGAACGTAAATTGTCAACATTGCCAGGGCATCGGGGATAGCGTGGTGGATTTCCTCAATGGCGGCTCATGTGATTGTAAACCGCGGTGACAAATACTACGGCTCTGCAGCCAAAAATGTTTGGAGGTGGGAGTGGCGGACGAGCTAAGACAGACGCAGACGCACGCTTGTGGAGGTAGTACCGTTTTTTTTTGTTAGCCCTCTCGACTTGTCGGCAAAAGGTCCACACCGAGTTTTTCAAGGCTGGCTGCGCTCATGTTTCGGGTTTCGGGCCGTAGTAAAAATTTCCACGTTTTTCGCCATTTGTCATTCCAAGCCCTGATAAATGTACCTCCCAAAATATGGAGGTGATGTCAAAAATGGTTGCTTTACCCCCGTAAGGCTTACGTAGGACCTCATTGACACATCTGTGTTGAACTTCCAAATATCTATAAAATTATTGGTTTTTACTCAGTGAAGGTATTTTCTACATTGAGACTGCAGAATCTAATTTTTTGACTTTATACCTGTTTGCCATCAATCAAGTCATGTGGCCATATGTTTCTGTTCAAATTTAGCAAAAACAATTTTGATTTCGTAGCTAAACAACAAATTTTGTTTGAGACAAATGATCAACATGAAATTTCAAAAACTGTAACCCATAATTTTCTAATTTATCACTTGTCATTTTAAAATCCAACTTTTATTTTTTCTTAAAAATCATAAATGTTTTATTTTTCGAAAGGCCCTCATGCTAAAACAGTTCCAAACGGGATTTTAGGGAGCCTGGTATCTGAACATTTCAAATTAATCCAGGTGATTATTTCTGAAATATGACGTTTCGAAGTTGGCCAACAATTTTCTAGGGTCTTGCATAATTGCAATATTCACCTTGACAAGCGATGCTTTCCAGGACTTATTTTCTATATTTTACAGTGTCATTGTTATCTGTATTTCAAAAGCATTAAACTGTCTTGTAAAGTGATTTCAAAATGGGAGTCAAAATGATTTGTGCGTTTTGACGTGTAAACGACATTACTGTGGGCATGTTGAGCCTGGTATTTATGCTTTTTTACAGCTTTGTTGTCAAATTGCGNGGACAAAGTAGTTTACAAATAGAACCGCAAAATAATGTACAGCACTTGACAAATGCCCACTGGAAAATAGGAATGACGGCACATTCTGCAGTCGTATTTCCAGGTTTGTGCTTGTAAAAAATGATGAACATAAAAACACAGGACAGTGAATTTACGAACGAAACTAATTTGTATCTTATGCTCCCTCATATTTATATGATTTTTAATAAATTTAGCAAATGCATTTATTTGACTTTGACAATGACTTTTGGACGGATCCCACAATTGCTATGCCCCCTTGTGGCAATTTCTTTTTTTACGTTTTCCTCTTTTTCTTTGAAGCTCCTTGTTGGATTTTTATGAAACCTGGTAAATAGGTTCATATTAAAGAGTCACTGACATGTTCCTGTTTTTGAATGGATTCCGCGTAATTTGCTCTATCTGTTGACCATTTTTACTCACTGTTCTCTAGTCTATTTTTGGCGTCCGCCCCTCTATCAACCAAACCACTCTAAGGATGATTATGAAAACTGGCGTGTATATTTTCACTGTAAAGAAGACGGTTGATAATGATTTTCTGATGACTCTGACTACTGTGGCACCATCTATTGGCAGTCTTTGGCATCTATCTCTGTATCTCCGCCGAACATTTCACGGAAAGTCGAGTTCTCAATTTTTGGCAGACGAGATTGCGGGTTCAAAGACCTTGAAAAATCCCAGACACGGTGTTGCGGCTAATAGACCAAATCAAAATCTACTGCCCTCCTAGGAAAAAAATAGACCTATGGGAATTATGGCGGTCTCCCTGGAAAATCGTGATTTTTAGTATGAAAAATGTGGTCATGTGATTGCAGACGTTTGAGCAACGTTTTTGTTATCATTATCGACTTCCCTGATTATCAAGGATTTGAAAAATATATGCTTTTACATACTGACAATTAATATTTCAAAATATATTAAAGGAAATGTGGCCCTTGGTAATGAAGATAGGCAGTGACCATAAAGATGCCTAGTCTCATTAAATTGTGAATATTATGCAAATGAAGTACTGATTTACAAGCAACCCCGTGTCCTCCAGTGTGCCGGAAACCATCCGAGAACCAGTTTCCTTTACAATCTCGTGAAAGTCTCATTTTGCGAGACTATTTTTATGTAAATGACTGTGGTAATAATTCATCGTTACCGAATGAAACAAGGCACAGTTTTGTTTTGATTATTTGTTTATTCCAGTATCACACAGCAATTGTATAATATTTTGTTTTTAAGTGTATCAGTTGTAAGGTTTTTGAATTACCTTTTTAAACTTGAGATCCCACCAAAAGGTGACACTGTTCCGTAAATGTGACACACATTACTCTGTGACAGACATCTTATTTAAAATATCTTTGCCTGCAGTACACCTTCCTGCTGAGTTCATCAACACTGTTTGCCTTTGGTGTCATCGTTTTCTTCGGCCTCGTCCCGTCGCCGAGAGATGTCGGTCTACCCGAGCCCGAGGAAGATGAAGATGATAAATTGCCAGATGATAGTGATCCTTCAGGTATGTTGTCTGTGATCATTGTAGTCGGTCTGTAGCCTTGCATTGTGGCTGTTTACACAGCTTTCTATTGTTTCGTGGACACTCACCAGGACAACAAATGATAAATCAGCGCTTGGAATTTTCCGCGGAAACGCGGATTTCCGCTTTTTTCAAATGTTCTGTTTGTGTAATTTATTATATTTCCGCGTAAAAAAAATTGGATTTGATGTAAAATTTCCGCGGCAAATTTCTTTCTTAACGCCGCGTTGCTGACAACTTTCACCTCGAAAAGCGGAAATTGCTCTTTATGTATCGGGGGAACGTTAATTGCCAACATTGCCGGGGCATCGGGGATAGCGTGGTGGATTTCCTCAATGGCGGCTCGTGTGATTGTAAACCACGGTGACAAATACTACGGCTCTGCAGCCAAAAATGTTTGGAGGTGTTAGTGGCGGACGAGCTAAGACAGACGCAGACGCACGCTTATTCAGGTAGTACTGTTTTTTTTTGTTAGCCCTCTCGACTTGTCGGCAAAAGGTCCACACCGAGTTTTTCAAGGCTGGCTGCGCGCATGTTTCGGGTTTCGGGCCGTAGTAAAAATTTCCGCGTTTTTCGCCATTTGTCATTCCAAGCCTTGATAAATGTACCTCCCAAAATATGGAGGGATCTGTATCCAACTGATGGTGATGTCAAAAATGGTTGCTTTACCCCCTAAGGCTTACGTAGGACCTCATTGACACATCTGTGTTGAACATCCAAATATCTATAAAATTATTGGTTTTTACTCAGTGAAGGTATATTCTACATTGAGACTGCAGAATCTAATTTTTTGACTTTATACCTGTTTGCCATCAATCAGGTCATGTGGCCATGTGTTTCTGTTCAAATTTAGCAAAAACAATTTTGATTTCGTAGCTAAACAACAAATTTTGTTTGAGACAAATGATCAACATGAAATTTCAAAAACTGTAACCCACAATTTTCTAATTTATCACTTGTCATTTTAAAATCCAACTTTTATTTTTTCTTAAAAATCATAAATGTTTTATTTTTCGATAGGCCCTCATGCTAAAACAGTTCCGAACGGGATTTTAGGGAGCCTGGTATCTGAACATTTCAAATCAATCCAGTTGATTATTTCTGAAATATGACGTTTCGAAGTTGGCCAACAATTTTCTAGGGTCTTGCATAATTGCAATATTCACCTTGACAAGCGATGCTTTCCAGGACTTATAGTTTCTTCTTATTTTTTATATTTTACAGTGTCATTGTTATCTGTATTTCAAAAGCATTAAATTGTCTTGTAAAGTGATTTCAAAATGGGAGTCAAAATGATTTGTGCGTTTTGATGTGTAAACGACATTACTGTGGTCATGTTGAGCCTGGTATTTATGCTTTTTTACAGCTTTGTTGTCAAATTGCAAGTGGAAAGTCTATTTTTTTCTCCATTGAGTCTTCGTAATGTTTATATCCACAGCACCCTTACTTGAGGATGAGGAGCATAATGAAGATGTACATATTGTGAGACCCAAGGCCATCGGTTTTTTCCGAGCATTCCTCCTTCCAGGCGTTCTCATGGTAGGTCGACCAGCTGAGCTTGCATCAATTTAAGCGTGACAGCAAGTTTTTGTAGTTTCATCTTTAACAGACATTATGTGAGTGCATATTACTGTCTGGCCATCTGGCGTCCACTTCTGTATCTCCTTGCAAAATAACTCAAGTAGGCGCTGCGGCAGATTTCACATTTTTATTTGTCTTTCATGTTCATTCACACAAAATTTAGTGAATCGCAGTTATGTATCACCTCATTTACTGAATATTCATTGCCATCTGACCTGAAGTGTTGGAAAGTACTTCTATCTGCGATTGGCGGAATGCTATCTCCGCCTGTGCCTCATTCTGGCAAACATCATTTATAGTCACTGTTATTGTCAAATGGCCAAGCATGACATTGAGATTGTTTTTGCAAAGAAAATAGTCCACAGAGCTGCAAAAAACCCTATTTGTGGCGAAAAAACGATAGTAGATGGTACTTTCATGTTCACAGTTGGCTGGGAAATGCACATCAAACTGACGAATGCTGGTGAAAATGAAGGGGAACCGTTAATCGCTGAGTTATTTTATTTTAATTTATAAAAAAACTACGTCAATCGTAACTACTTTTGTCAGTAAAATTGGCTCCAAAACTCAAAATCAACACTTCCACTTGACAACTTTATTTTCTGTTGGTTAAAATGAAATTGATTATTTGTCTATAGTATGCCCTGGCCTACGCTTGCCTCAAGTTGGTCAACTACTCATTCTTCTTCTGGTTGCCATTTTACTTGTCTGAGGCTCTGGGTAAGAAAGAAAGTATGGCTGACGAAATCTCCATCTGGTACGATGTGGGTGGGATTATAGGTGAGTGTTAGCGACATCTGGTGAGTACTGAGCAACTTACTGTAGCCAATAGTGACTTGGCATTCACTATTTGGTGCTGAAGGTACAAGACAAATTTAAAGTAATCAGACAAAATACTGTTTTCCCACCATGACTGCTTATTCTGTTAAGGGCTGTTCCAGTAAAATCTGTATGGGAGGGGGGGGGAAGGCACCATTTTTCGCACCCACCACCCATATTTTTCATTTATTTCTTCAGCCTACCACCCGTAATTTTTTATAAGTTTGAAATGCAACCACCCGTAATTTTTTTTTGTTCTTGTGGCTGACTGCACAGGCGCTTGAGTTTATCTGTTCCTCCATCACCTCTAACATCATTCATTACTAAGAAAACATATGTTTCTTATATATGGTTATTAGCCATCGAGAAATTCGAGTACCTGTGGTTAAATGGTGTTATTTGCATGCCGAAGAGGAGATGGAGGGAGTGAAAAAGTCGGAGCTTTTTGCAAGTTTTATTTTTGTTTCAGTTTTTGATTCTGTGCGGATTGTTTATAAAATTTACTAAAATTACCCACCATCAAACATTTATGGCCCAATGAAACAACAACGACCTGTAAATTTTTATTTTTTTGAAGTACGACCATCAGCCATTTTGAATATATATCAAACGCAACCACCCATAAATTTTTATTTCAGTTGCCTTCCCCCCCTCCCACACAGATTTTGCTGGAACAGCCCTAACAACAAAAATCAACATCTGGTAATAATTATTAAGCTGGCAAAATTCTAATTATAACTTTCCTGATTGTTGCCCTTCTTACTTGGTCTTGAGGAATGATTTATTCTGACGATGAATTAGGCTTCCTCCTAGCCATCGTGACAAGAACTCCCAATCATTTTGTCTGAATACTTTTGGCCTGTGCTTTAGCTGCAACTTTGGCTAGCCGTAATCAGCACGCACCTTTGACTGCTCCTTGTGTTTATGTGTGCTTGCATGTGTGTGCGTAGCCAAATTTCTGCTACATCTCTCAGGGCAGCTTTCAATTTCAGTTGACGTGTTAAACTTATGTTTCTTACGTCTGGTCACGTGCATTTCTTAAGGTGGGACTATTGTTTCACAAGCATCTGCTAGTGGTTTCATTATCCTTAAATTTCACGTCAGTCACACGAACGGGTGTCCCAAAGGGTAAACCAAATTTTGTTCATCATCTTCCTGCATACAGTCTATAAGTTTCATCATATGTTTTGCTCATACACCATTTTGCTAGGTATTATCCTGAAAAATGTTCATCATGTTTTGAAAAAAGTTTCTGAATCAGTACCTTTGTGAAGTCAAGTCAGTTTTCATAATCTGTTAGTAATTTTTTTCTTGTTATTTCAGCTGGAATCCTGGGTGGTGTTATCTCTGTAAGTATACACTTTAGCGTAAAAACTAGTAAGAGTAGCGCTCGATCAAATATTTTGACTGGTTTAACATAGTTATTATACCCGTGGAGGCTATGAAATCAATGATTTGACGAATTTTTGTCTCAATTTGTTATTCAATATAATTAATGCAGTACAGATCCCACAATTACAGTGTTCTCAGGACAGTTAATGCAAAACTTTTTTGTTTAGTCAACTAATCTTGACAAACAATGGTTATGCGGAGTCTCGAATAGAATGCTATTCTCAACTGTTTTTTTCTAAGTAGGCAGTGTACATCTGAAAAGGAGGCTCTCACCCAGATAAAATGGCTCTCTTTTCTAGTGTGATATACTCTAATTCTTTTTGTAGGACTTTGTTCTTTGAGAAATTCAAAAAATAAGGCCCACCTCATTTCGCACCATCTTCACACTGCGAGCCAGATTGAACTACGCCATGTAAAATAAGAGCAATGTGCGTCTATGGCCTTACTACCTGCAATACCAAATTATTTTAGAACTGTCTGTCTTTTAAAAATATTAAATGGACGACTAATATTCATTTATCATCTAAATTCTCAACCTGATTTAATTGTTTCTTGTTTATTTGATTATTGTTTTACTACTTTATTTTAATACTGTTTTATATTTTGTTGCTGAGGGCTCTCTTGGAAAGCATTGCTGTCACCTCATTTTAAATATTACCAGAGTTTTTCATTCTGTGTTTACTGCTTTATGTAACATGGCTGAAGTTCCACTGATGAACACTACGTGATTAGTCACCATGACACTGTTTTTTGCAGGATTATTTCCACCAGAGGTCGCCTACTGTTGTGGGTTTACTTCTTCTTGCATTCCCTGCTCTGGTGGCATACAGTCGTGAGTAGTTTTGTATTGCAAACACATGGATATACATGCAGAGATACATCGTCCAAACAGATTACCATGATAGTGAAGTGACGAAGTTGACACTACATTTAGTGCTCAGTCTCTTCTTTCTGCATTCACTTTCATTCATTCTGGGTTTGGCTATTCGTTAATCCATAGGGGGTAATAACAAAATCAATGCATTCACACATTACATAATTCAGTCAATCTTTTATCAGTATTTTGTTTACTGGTAGTTGAACAGGTGTTTTAAGTATCAAGTTGAAAGTAAAGGTGTGAAAATTTTAAGCCGCTTGATTCAAAGGAGGTAAGACACCGTTTATGGTTTTATTTTAATTTTCAAATTAGTGTAAGTTTTGATACCTGGCTACAGTGGAGGTGCATTTCAGGCCCATATTGGCTGTGCAGAGATGGTGGCCAGTAGTCTCTTGCAGGTGATTAGGGTTTTGAGAATCAGTTTGATGGTCGTTATTCAGTGGAGAAAACTGGTTCTCAAAAGGCAAGGCCCTGTAACTGAATATTACCATGATAGCGAAGTGACGTAGTTGTCACTACATTTAGTGCTCAACCTCTTGTTTCTGCAATTTCTCTAATCCACGGGGGGACAAGACTATAAACTCTTTCTTAAGCTGTGTATAATACAGTCTTACTGGGACAGTTGTATGACAGAGCAGAGTTCTTAAAGAACTGCTTTCATTGACCTGGCATGTCAATCTCAAAAGACCCATTATGTGTGTGAATGACACCCATGCTTTTTCGCCTTCCACAAAATCCCAAACCATTATTCCTACCAGTTACCCATCCAAACCTAATAAATATCACTGAACACATTGTACTTGGTCTGTCTGCTCTAGTTACTGTGCTTACTTAGTGAAGTTAGTATGACCCGTACAGGTTCAGTTGACCGTTGACTAGCGGGTTGTTTTCCATCGACAGCTAATTAGCATAATGTCAGTCGCTGATAACAAGTGTCATAATATAGAACTCAATATTCACTTTGTTGTGTGCATGAATTAAGGTCCTTGTTCATAACATTTGGTGAATGCTATAGGCTGAGAGTAGAATACAGCTCACCATCATGGGGTACCTGTATGCTAAGTGTCTTACATGACTTCCTAAATGCATGATTTTTTACATGATCGGCATCTAATACTTCTGCCAACTAACGAATGTCTGAAATCCAAGTCGCCTATTAGGAAATTAGACATTTCTGATCAAAAATCGTGTTCATAGTAATAGTAATGCACAATGCACTCTTATACATGTTGCACCGTTGTTTCAGTGGTTTAATCTCATGAGTTCATTCATTACAGAGTCACCAGGTGACACCACCATTAATTCCTTGTTGCTAGCGGTTACCGGTTTCTTCATCGGTGGTCCTGCCAACTTAATCAGCTCAGCAATATCAGCAGACTTGGGTAAGCTTCTCACCGGCTGTTGCCCACACATGCACCCCCTAGCTTTTTTTCAGAGCTGCCAAGACTAGAATCCTTGCGTCTGCACTTAGGAAATCATTAGAAGAATTTTATGAGCAGACTAGCGTCGGTCACTTCTTGGCAAAGAGTCAGTCAGCTGACCATTTTTACTGGCGGCATGATCAAAGAATTGGTTGAGCAAACTTTGGTGCTTATCGCAGTCTTGCGTAATCTAGTGTAATTAGTGATAATGTGACCCTTACTCATTTAAGGACAACGATTTTACAGATATTGAATTCTTTGTGAAAGGTAGAAACATGTGTTTGAAATTTTAAAATTGACCAAGAATTTCGATTGTTGTTCAATGTTGTTTACCAATTGTTTCATGTGTTCTGCCCTTGTTGATTGGCGTATGAGTATACAATACAAATGTTGACTAATAGTCTGAAAAATTAATGTAACTTTGTCATAACTTACATTATATTTGCGTATGCGATTTGTCTCTTATGATTCAAAACAAGTCCTTTACTCTCCAGTCATTTAGAAAATGCCTTTTTGTTTCTGCACTATTTGATGGGCGGCGTGTTACTAGGAGCATAATGTTGGTGGAGAGCCAAGATGGCATAAGTTTGATGATATCATTATGCACACTTGACCAGCAGCCTGTTTGTTACATAATAAGAAAGTAGTACGCAGTGGTTGAGGTGTCTGATTTCACAGGGCAGCTGGAAAAGTCATGTAGAGGAGTGGGAAATATCGGTCAAAGAAGTGTGGTCAGAAAATTCTTCTAAAGTAAAGAAACAAAAAAAATTCCTACTTGTAACTTGGGAGAGAGCACGCTCAGCGACTAAAGAGGAGATTAGTGACATTGGAGATAAATGAAATCCAGCTGCAGTAGGATGCTGTTTTGCTAAGTAAAGGAATCAAAAAGTGCTGTCAAAAGCGTAGTTTACAGTTGGGATTTGTGAGCTGTGTTGACGCGTCCGGACATAACATTGGATACATTTCATTGTGAATACTTGTTTCTTTGGTGCTTTACAGGTCGCCAAGGGCCAATAAAAGGCAACAGTGAGGCTTTGGCTACTGTGACAGGCATTGTTGATGGAACTGGCAGTGTTGGAGCTGCCATAGGTCTAGTAAGTACTAGTCTTTACCGTACCTGGTTGGAGTTGGAACAATCTGAGTTTGGCAAATAAGAAGACTAAAGTTCAAGTTTAACCAAATTGTTTGTTTGTGATACATCAAGGACAATCATGATCTTTGATTGAGGTACAAAAAATCCTCAACGTGGCACATCCTCACATTATCTAGCAATGATCACTGGGATATTTTGAAGATTACCAGTTGAATGCATCTGACAGTGACTCAAAATGAAATTTCTTTAATTTTGTTTTCCAGGGTTTAGTTCCTGTTATTAAAAATAGGCTCAACTGGCACTGGGTGTTCTACTTCTTCATTTTAATGGTAAGTCCGCAGTGTTGAATGGTAAGTCAGCAGTCAGCAGTGTTGATCGATAAGTCAGCAGTGTTGATTGATAAGTCCGTAGTGTTGATTGATAAGTCAACAGTGTTGATTGATAAGACAACAGTGTTGATTGATAAGTCAGCAGGGGTGAATGATATAAGTCACCTGTGTTGAAGGGTAAATCAGCTGTGTTGCATGATAAGTGAAGTGCTTTGAATGATAAGTCAGCTGTGTTGAAGGATAAGTAGGTTTTGTCGCACGATAAGTCAACATTGTTGAACGATAAGTCAGCTGTGCTGAATGATAAGTCAGTTTTGTTGAGTGGAAAGTCAGCGGTGTTGAATTATAAGTTAGCAGTGTTAAAGGATAAATCAGCTGTGCCAAATGATAAGTCAGCTGTGTTGAACGATAAGTCAGTTTTGTTGAATGGTAAGCATTGGTAGCTCTGAATGATGGTAATATTTCAGCAGCATTTTGAAGTGGTAATTCAGCTGCTTTAAGTATATCTTCAATATTTGTTGCCTTGTCCACTTTGTTCCAGACCAAAGAAAAACTTCTATTTGTGCACTTAATGAGTTTGGTGTTTTGCATCATGTGTCAAGTTTTGAACTCTTTCTACAGTCTTTTTGGTAAATTAGTTGACAGGCAAGTCATAATGTCACACTATTCGTAGTTCATTATTGCAATAATAATAATAATTGTAGCTTCATGATTTTATTTGCTGGGTTTCCTATCTGTCAAATTTTTAACGTATGATTAATTTTAATTTCAGAATTTCATGACCATCGTGTGTATCCTACCTATACTGTACAGGGACTTCAAAGAGAGTCGTCTATTCATTCATCATGTCTAGATGCTTAGGGCGAGGACCTTACACTCTGCAAGCTGAGTATGTAGAATAGGGACCATACAAAGGGAAACTGAGAAGTGGCTGATGTCTGTGTGGCGGAAGATATTTACAGTTTCTGTAACTTTTGAAACTACGTTTTTATGACTGTCCACGTAAAGCCCTGTCAACACGATGCGATTGCCACGCACATAGGATTGGCATTAATACAGCAGCACCATAGTGGAATTGGTGAAGTCATTGTTTGCGATGTCGTGTTGTTAATGCGTCATACTTCTTGTTATTTGCGCCATTTTTCTAAGATCTATCTGCAGGTCATTGTCATGTGTCCATTTGTTGTTGTTAACCAGGTTTTAACATTTAATTTCGTTTTATTTATGGTCGAGTTTCCATAGCAGTTATTTTGATGAGCGTACGCACACCACTTGAAAGTGACTGTCTGCGTACGAGATGCATAGTTTTTAGAGCTCTGAGCTGCTGAAACATATACGATATCTTATTTATCCTTTCACTTGTATTGCATTTCTATTCAGGGAAATATAAATAACACATCTGAAGGGATCATAATTTTTGCGGCCTAGTGAACAGGTGTCGCCAGGTACGATTCATGCCAAGGATTTGGACTCGGGGTTCAACTTTTACCGCTTCTTTTGTGTTCTGAACTTATTTATTCTTGTTGTTGGCATCTTTTATAGTTGGCATTTTCCAAGTTATAATGTCAACAGTAAAAATCATGATATGTCATATAGAAACGGAATCACATTGAGAGAAACGTTGTTTTTCAAAAGTTCCTAGAATTAGACTTTCTAGGAATGTGGCATTGATAGCAAGATTTAGCCTCACCTGCTAAATATTTGAGGAATTATCAGTGTCGAAGCCTCTGTTTGTTTGCATAATTTATATGCCTTAGTTGTCTAGAATCATGTTGTAATTGTTTGGCAATCTACCAGGCTCTAGACAGTACTTGTGATAGCATTTATTTTTGACTGGAAGTGATATCCAGAAAGAGTAATGGTCAGATATAACGTGCCTGAGTTTTGAGAACCAGTTTTCTCCACTGAATAACGGGCATCAAACTGGTTCTCAAAATACGCGCACGTTATATCAGAGTATTGCCTCCAGAAAGAACTCCTGTTCTGAGACAAACAAATGTGCAAACAGAGCATGCATTGTGGTCTGGGGCCTGTTTATTGAATGATCTATTGGCTCTTTGGCTTTTGGCTAAAAAACAGTCTTCGTATGATAGCCTATTTCATGAAAACAGGCTAAGGCTCAGTCAGAAAATATGTCTACACCTGGGAAATCAAAAGACAGAAATCTGTAGTCTGTTCGAGGGAGACAAGACAAAAGGTTTCAAGAAATTCGAAAGGCAAAAAGAAAACTTTGACTATCTATTGTCAGATTTGTTGTCAAATCAGATGCTTACAGGCAACGTAAGCCCTGGAGTTCTGCCCCTTTTACTGTCATGGGGATGGTGTGGGAGGGAATTAATGCACCAGCATATCCCCAATGACCCTGTCCGCGATAGGTATTACAGGTATATTACAGATTTCAGACTAAAATCAGATGACAAAACCTAATGGATTTTTCAAGAAATATGCCCGGATCTTCTCACCTGTTTGTAGAATGCCTCAATGCTATCAAGTTGAAATCAGGCGTTTTTAGGTGGGTACTGTTTGTGTATTTATAATAAAGATTTTGTGCAGTGTGGGATAGCTTAAGACTTCAGCAAGTACTGAAGATAGATTCTTGTCTTCTAATCGTCACCTTGAATATCAAAGCAGTATTGTCTTTATTTATCCAGATTCTCTTCTTTTGTCCTGTACAGTAGTTGCCTTTAATGATGGTGAAACATTTATTCCTAAAGGGAATTTTATATTTATTGCTAACTACGTATTTTGTAATTGTATACACTTGTGTGTTCAAAATGTCCTTTATGTTCAATAAACGATGATTGTTGATGTACTGATGTTGATAGCGTTACTGTTCAGTAGAAAATCAGGCAGTTCCGGGGTGTCTTGGAGTTGGACAATACTTCTCTACTACAACTGTGGACCCCCCCCCCTCGATATTAGGACAGTTGACCCAAGTCCCTATTGTCTCAGTGGTATGGGGCAATTACCGCATTGGCGATGTTTTCACGGCAATAACAAACTGGCTGAAATAAATTGCAATGTCAAGGACAGATCGAAAATTGGTAATGTTCTTATGAGTTTGGCTTCTGATAGTGGATTTCTCGTGAAAAATTAATCTATAATCATCTTTCGCCAAAGGAATATCAGATAAAAATTGGCCTTGAAAACGTTGCGATGGGTTTTTATTGTGGACAGTAGATTTGAATCGTGACAGCGATGGTTTCATCGTGACTGAGCCTGTCACTTAACAAAATGAACGATTTAATAGGTCTCTGGAAACCGACATTGTGAGCGATCCTCTTAAACGGGATTATGGGGCTTCCAACATGAAGCTTGTTCTGGGAATGTGAAGGGCTGGCCTTTATATGGGTAGAAAGGACCTTAAAATGCAAGGACAGGCTAGAAATGGAAGGATGGACTTTCTTTTGTTTTACGGTTTTCTATGGTGTGAGTGAATGTCACCGAGTCGCGAGTCAAACTGAGTGAAATTTCACTTTAGGCCTCCTTAAGAAGGACGCCTGGTCCAAAAACTAGAAATTTAAATTGATGTTCCCTCATTCGAGTACAGTTTAATTATGGTAACGATTGACACTTCAAAACCTGATTTGCACTGCAATTAAGTTTTAATTCAACACGTTTATTTGTATAAAAGGTCTCTGGCTCAAAGTACAATAAACAGGCATATTTGCACAGGCAGTCAACCCATTTAAGAGTTGTACTCTTGTTTTAAGGTCAGAGTACACATATTTAACAGCAGATATATCTGGATTAGCGAGCAGGCGTATACAGGATTCTTGAGTTGGATGCTTCCATTGAAGTTCCTTCATAAAACGTGACCTAAGTTCACAAAATCCCTTGCAAATCAACAGGAAATGGTATTCATCCTCTACAAGATCATCATTGCAAATCAAACATAATCTATTGTAATATTCTCGTGTCTACCCACTTCCACTTGTAGTCTATGGTTAAGTTTTAACTGTAAGCTAATAAATCGGACAAAGACGCTTACTTTCATAACCCCGCCCAGTCCTTCCCGCTTTCACCCGTCCTCATCGGAAGATCCGTCCTTCCCAACCACAGTCTAGCTGTTCCTTTTTAGTGGGATTCTAACGTACGACCAAAAAGTTCAGATATCCATTTTTTTGATACGACCATGTGCAGACAGCTATGCATGTATCCATTCATAACGAACTTGAAGTGTCCGCTGGTTTCTCAGGTCATTGTGAAATCCTGAAGAGCCCTCAGATCCGAACGTAAAGATCGGACTTGTAGTTTCCCCTTTTAACAGCATTTCCTCTTTGTCGGTTTCCATTTCTTCTTATTTTCTGTTTACTCCTTTTTCGTCTCTTTTTATTATTTTTGACTTTTTCATGCAAAAATACGTTTCTCCGTAGATAAATTTTACAAAACAAAAAGTATTTCTGTAACACATTCGTAGCCATACGACACTGGAAACTGGAAAGTTTTCCTCTTTTTGTTATTGGAAGATATTAATTGGATCTTGTGGTAATTTGCGAATTGTAGCAAAAATAATGCTGACTCTTTTTGATAAATTTCTGTATTGAGTTCATGAACAAACGACTTGAAACAACAACACCTTATAACTCAAAGAACAAATCTGTAACCCACGTAGGTACATAGACTTCAAACAGCACTGGAATAGACACAGCATAATCACATGGTTACAAATCAGCACAGTCCGGAAACACAATGACTACCTTTACATCGTTCATCTACTCTACAGTCTAATCAATCGATCTTGCTGAGAGACCTGTGACTGAACTGCTCTTCACCGGCTGGAGCAGTGCCTCGCTGTCGCGCCAGACATTCGGTGCATATGACGTCACAACTTAATGTTGTATTTAACTTAATACATGAGCTAATAAGATGACGTGTGTGTTACGACGTTTGAAAAAAGAGACACCACAGACAAAACGTGACGTCACAGGGCATCATGGATCTTGAGAAAACACAGACCATGCTATGATAATGCCAGGGTAACTTTGTAAGGAATGTACACTGAAAATCGAAAGTTGGGCTTCTGCATGGAGCTATGTGGATTGCTTTATGTTGGCAAATATACCAACTTCATGAATACGGCAGTCGCTGACTGTGGTCATGGTGACTGGTTTGAAATCTCTCGATTTTATACTCAGCAGTAGGTAAGTCAACTATATGAACTTCAAAGATGTATTTACATGCTGGCCACTATGCTAATGTATACAGATGTAGCAGGGACTTAACAACATTGCTGCAGGTGTATTTGAACATCATCTACACTAAACAAAGTGCAGTTGTATTGATTGACAACTTGTAATTGTAAAAACAAAAAAATCTGCAAATAGGTGACCTTTGCACTGATGACGTACCTTGGGGGCTCCCATAACCCGCATCATGCAGTGTTATTCCCCAACGCCACGTCACGATACTTACTGGATGCGGTTTAGTGATTTACAGCGCCGGATCATTTTCGAAAAAAAAACTCTGGATGCAGTTTAGTGATTTACAGCGCCGGATCATTTTCGAAAAAAAACTCGTTCTTAAAAACATTTTGGAAATTTTCAACATACTTCGCTATATCTTGTGTTGCAAACTAATTTGACTAAGCAATCACAGAGATGTACACGGGACGTACCGAGCCAGTGGCGTAGACAAAGTAACATCTCACGAGACATTATTCCGCGGAATAATGTCTCGTGAGATATTACGGGTTCTTCATCTGCGCCAATCGTGTTCTATTTATCCCACACACTTCCAAAACCTATTAGTAAGTTTCTTTCATTTTTTCGGCAGACTTTTTAAATACTTCACTCAGACAGTTCACGTGGCGAATCGCATCCTATATGTATGTACTTGCGCGATAGGTTGTAAGTTTTTTTCTAGTAAAAGAATACAGTTTTAAATGTAACGATTTATTACTTGAAAAGAAATAACAATGAAAGCGCTCCGAGGAGCGAAACTTGGCGAAATTAACAGAAAAGACTGCCATAGAGATGATGACGAAGATGATGAATATGACAATGATGGTGGCGATGATGAACAATACATGTAATGATAATATTCATATGACGAACGTAGAGGTCTGAAATAAGTCTTGAGTGACCCTCGACGAAATTAACTGAAAAGACGACGACGGAGATGATGACGAAGATGACGAATGTGATGAGGATGGTGGCGATGATGAGCAACATCATAACATTCATATGACGAATTTAGATGTCATAACTCAGTAAGAAATAGGCTACAGTCTGGTTCAATAGAAGCTAAACCAACACCAATGCATCGAGAGTGCTCACTAGGAACAGCGGTATCAGAAAATCTCGAATAATTCAAAAAGTACACGTCGTAGCGAAAAACGAAAATCAACTTCTGGAAGCCCGTTTAAAACTTTATATAAATGATAGTTTGCAAAATTCCGTAAGTTTTTCGAAAAAAATGAATTTTTGCGTTTGTTTGAAATTCAAAGTCAAATAACTCGAAAACGAAAAGTCCGATAAAAAATGTTATGAACTGTTTGAAAGGGTATACCTCAAAGAATCACATGTAAAAATTCACGTCATTTTCTCCTCCCGTTTAAAATGGCATCCCAGCACGACTGAAAACAGGTCAACATGCACCAGATCCGCCATCTTGAAAGCAACTTTTAAGGTTTTTAGTTCTGAAGAATAGCGTGCTATAAAAAACTAACACCTGAAAATTTTCAAAGGAATTGATCCTATAATGCGCCCTCTACAGGAGATAACGTGTTTAGCCCAAAATCGAGGTGCGCATACGCAATTGCAGATATTTCCGCTAATTTTGACTAAAAGTAAACAATTTACAGTACACATGTAGCGCACGTCCGGTCCAATAATCGTGCCGATTTTCAGCTTTGTACCTAAAAAATTATAGCCTCAAAGAGCATTTGAATCTTAAAATGAAAACAAAATGGCTGCCACATCCGCCATCTTGGATATGCTTCCAGTACATCCGAAACTACGCCTTGTGTATAAATTTCGTCATGACAGGACGAAAATTGCGACCTTTATTGTGCGAACAAAAAATAAAATTAGTGTCAGAGCAACATACTTGGCGAAATTTCTTTTGTCACCAAGTAAAAATGAAAACAACGGTAACTGTGCATTGAACTTGCTTGTAACATCTCCTAAACATGTTTAAATAATAAAAATATTTGATAATGTAGTTTCCGAGGAAACGACGCGTGAGTTGCAGACGATATATTTAGCAATTGAAAACTGAGACAGAACTGTCTTATAATTAACAGTCCTGTTCTAGGTATTACAACTGGGATCTGATTGCATGTTGACTCTTATTTACACTGCTGCAATTGTATTACTTTAAACTATTTTCGGAAAGTTTGATAATCGAACCGGCTAACGACGTCGAGTCGACATTGAGTACGTACTACCTTTTGAACTTTCCATGTCAGAGGTTACTGTTGAAGTGGTGCGGCAGGTGAATGCGGAAAACATTGTTACATGGCCGTATTACACTCGACTGATTCAACGCGTGTGGGATAAAAGGAAATAACATGCAAGTTCCATTTTAACATTCTCCTTTAGTTAATGGCTTTCAATGAATCCAGGAATAAACTTAGGAGAATTGCCCAACGTGAAATGAAAAAAAAACTAAATAGTTGCCCATGAAAAGGTATACATGAATAAACACTTCTACTAAAAAGCAAGTTTACATTTAGCCAATTGTAGACACGTTGATGGGAATAACTTATACCGACAGCCAAAACAAATGCTTTCCGTCACCATCCTCATTGCGAGTAAAATACTGATGTATTCAATCCCAACTGTATCAATGGTATCAGACTATTTTTATGCAGGGTTGCCGCAAAATATACAAAATTAACCAATAACTTGACGTAATCATTCAAAACAGTGATGACACGTTGTTAAAAATATGTAAGCTGACTAATCGTGAAAGGGAGTTGAGTAGAGGGTCTATCGATATTTCAGTCATTCGTCAGCGAATTTTAACATCGTCTATGCTACACCTTGTCTCCTAGCGTAACAACAGTCGCTGACAAAACCTGACTGTAGTACGCTGAAACGTTCGACCATCTACACTCAGACACTTAGTCTCCCAATACGTGAGTTTGCATAGTTTTAACATGACGTCAGGAAACAGTCTAATTATCATCCATGACACATTGTTCACGTTTAACGGCCGCCGCCACATCCGCCACCACCGCCGCCGCCA
>NMRA01000610.1:11393-21711 GCA_002633005.1 Phoronis australis | reverse complement strand
GGGGGGGGGGGGGGTCGCATTTTGAGGTGTAAATTGCTTAGTATGATTTTTGCTGTCAGTGGATATTAAGGCGGTTCCTTTTATACCAAATAAATCAGGCAACATTTACTCATGCTTTGTTCTGTGAATGTAATGTTCTGGTGCGTGATTTCGTTCTCCGAGCGAGACACCATGTGACAAGCTGCACTTGACATGGCGGCAGTAATTCTGAAGGCCGAGCAGGACAGAGACATGTAGTAAAATTATTATTACTGATTATGGTAATATTAATGCGTGGATACATTGTATTTTCTTTTGATCTCCAAATGTTTTAGTTTTACAGATAACGTGAGTGGGCATGATTAGTAGTTTCGCTTGCCTTGATTTCTACATGTCTGTCTGTCGTTCTATCCGCCTCGTAGCATTTATTCATTACTCACAAAAGGGTTAACTGTAGTAAATCGAATTGAATCCGTTGTGTTCCACAGTAATCACAAAATTAAACTCTTAGAACCTCGGATTTCTACCTGTGTGTCTGTCGTTCTATCCGTCTCATAGTATTTTTTTCATTACTCACATAAGTGTTAATTGTGACCGAATGAAATCTGGTGTTTCCACAGTACTCACAGAAGAGCAACGCGGAGCGTTGAAATCCGCCCACGAAAACACTGCAAACGATGTGCTTCTAGGGTGTTTATTTGCATCATAAAAATGGTCACTAGATAGTGCAAAATACTTCGAATCCATAAAAGCTGGAAAATGTCATCATTTTTTAACAGAAAGCTATTCACAACATTTCATGAAAATCCGTCAAGAAACTTCAGCAAAGCGGAAAAAATGAAATTGCCACTAGAGGACAAAGCTTTCATCGGATCCATCTGAAAGTTGTCGTCATCCGTTGTCAACGTCATATAAATATACTAGCTATATTTAATAAATATTCTGCAAAGGGCTTAGGAGATACAGCTAAGGGCGAAAAAATGTCACAAGGAGGCCCAACAGTAATTGAAGCCTGAAAATCATAGTCAACCGTCCTCTTCACACTAACAATACACAAGCCAATTTTCACAATCATCCAAAGAGTGGTTTGATTGACAGAGGCCGGACGCCAAAAACAGATTAGTAAACAGTAAAAATGGCCACTAGATGGAGAAAAATACGTCGAATCCGTCTGAAAACCGGAAAATGTCAAAGTTGGAAAGCTATCTAACAATTTTCATGAAAATTCGTCGAGGAAGTCATCAGAGAAACAAAAGAAAACAGAAAAAATGAAATTGCCACTAGGGGCCAGTGTTTGTCAAACTCGTCTCAATCGTTGTCTTCCGTTGTAAACTCATCTCTTGTGGCGCTTTTTATCGCCCATCTTACCAGAGATTACCTACATGTATTATACGTTATTTACCTGTATTCATTTTATTGTAATTGTACTAGTCATAATAAATAACCTATATCGCCTACCTCGGTCTCCTTTTCATCTCTGGTAACGAGCTTGCGACGCACGTATCATTTATCTATTATTCGGGACATATGTCGATCACAAATTGCTTTTTATTAACGCTGGAATCATTAATGGCAGACTAGGGTTACGCTGTCATCTACGTAAACCATATTAATGAACTTGAGCGAAAAATGTGTGTGTATATATATATATATATATATATATATATATATATATATATATATATATATATATATATATATGACGATAAATCAATTTCAATCTGTGTTAAACAGTGGGACTTATTTTGGCTACACCCACCCGTAAGCCTGAGTCAAAATACCTTTTACAGCGGCCTGTCCCTTCTTGAAACCGTCCCAATACCCTTTCATCACAGCCCAGTCTCCTGTTGTGTTTTTGATGACCATGGCTCTCTCGCCCTTTCCAGAGGCGAGTGCATACAAATCCCGGACTTTCTTGTTGCCAAGCTGAAAACATGACATAAACAGGACAGTAGTTTTTAGTGACAAAATGTCACAGACTTTAAAAAGTGACATTTTGTCATTGTTTAACTGACATACACTAACTCAACTGGATCTTGGCCAAATGAGCCGTAACTCAAGTCACAGGCAATGCATATACATGTACATGTATGCACAATTTCTGAAAATTAGATAAAATTTGTCTCGAAGACGTTTTTGATAACTGTAATAAACTTTTTGGACTTGAGAAGTGGGCAAGAAACATGAAGGTTTCTTAAATCCAGGTGGCACTGAAGCGACAGTACACTACTTTTAGTGAGCTCCAGTAATATTAGAAAATTTTGTGAATTTTACGACTAATTGAGACTACGGAACAGTGACTATATCGTGCGTGACACCAAGAACGTGCATGGCACCAAGAACGTGTATGACACCAAGAACGTGCGTGACACCAAGAACGTGCGTGACACCAAGAACGTGCATGACACCAAGAACGTGCATAACACCAAGAACGTGCATGACACTAAGAACAACTAGGAATGTGTAATCTGTGAGCTTAACTTGAAATTGACGAATTTAGCTGCGAGTTTCTCGAGTTACCTGGTTTTTACTAAACAACCCCCACTAAGCGCTGTGTACCATACATGTAACAAGAAATAACACCCGAACATACCCATGCAAACAATTATTATACCCAAGCATGCTCAACTCAACCTTAGCCCCGCATGATCGAAGATATATTCCTAGATTTCTGTGGCTTACACCACGTGACTATTGGTTTTGGATCCATGCCAAAAGATTTTTACTTGTCTCAGTAGTTTATGGAGCTTACCTGAAATTGGAAACAAACAATCGCTAATAAGCCATGCTGGAAACTAACCTCCAATGAATATCTCAAGGCTTGGGTTTCTGTTGACAAAATCGCTTTTACCTGACCAGTTTTGAAAATTTAATAACCCACATATAGTCTAATTTTCTAATAATCTATTCAGATGTCATAGTTTCCACTGGCTTTCATGTCCCCAAAAGCAAATGGAAAATAGCGCCTGGATGCTTCCAAACCTTCCATTCCAATATTACAGCACTATGTTAACTTGTGAACAGAGTCACTCTGTTGATGACAAGCCCCCTAGTCAGTGGCGGATTTAGAGGGGAGCCAAGGCCCTAAAAAATTCTCCAAGATTCCACCTGGCAGTTCGGGGATGTGAATCTCTGATGGGCAAAATAACAACTGAAACGTGGATAGAAGTAGTCCTGCTAAGCACGTGACCATGAAGAAGTCCAAAGAATTTCTCCAAATCGTTCCTCATCTCGTTTAAAAGAGATTTTTACAGCATGACCTGATCAGGTTTTCCCAAACGATACCTTTGCATTGGTCAAACAAGAAAATTGGCCAACTCAGTCAACCCTTCTTGATCCGGCCATACAGCACTAAACTAGCATGACGAAGGAGACGAATATTTTGGCTAGCCTAGCCAGTGAAGAAACTGGCAAACTAACAATAAAAATTTACAATGCATGCTCTAAATTTCAAATGAATTCTCGCCTGTTTAAGGTCTTTACAAGCATTTTAAACAATCTTGTGAAGGGTACTCTTTATGAAATTCAATTTAAAAAAGTGTTCCAGAAATTTTAATGTACGTGACCTCAACTCCGCTCACCTGCGAGGGGTCGGGTAGTTGGTCTGTTCCTATGGTGTGGCTGACCGCGACCATCTTATCCCTACAGAATATCTGGACAGCGGACATCCTCAAGGACACGGAGTGAATCACGCGAACAGAGAAGGCCAAATCGCCAGACCTTGTTAGCAACCTGTAAGGACAATGCTATGAACTTTGCAGTCTGTCATCCACTTCAATAGATTATATAGTGAAAAACAAACCAAATACTGGGCTTGAAGGAGAATGCCACCCGATTTAATTTGTCTTTTTTGCCGTCTTAATCGGTCTATATCCACATCGCCTCGCATACGGTCGACCTTACCTTGCCGAGAGGTGTCGCGTTAACCTGAGAGGAAGGTGAGAAACGAAGCAGCGACGTCAGAGGTTCATTTGCAGAGTTAATGCCGTTATGTTGCGGTGTATCGTTCCCGCTTGTCCGAACTATGCAGCTGCGAGGAAAGCGGGTATATCATTTTTTCGACTTCCTCGAAAGTCCGAAATGCTTAGGAAGTGGCTCTCGGTAGTGACGAATGAAAAGTACGCTGTAAACAGCAAGTATGAGGCCGTGAAACATCTCCTTGTGCGGCCTGCAGTTGTCGCGGGACAGTGCCGGCTTACCAATTAACTATCCATACGTTCCGTTGTCTGAGCTTGTTCACGGCTCCTCTCTAGTATTTCTTCATCTCTGTATTCCTGTTCGAACTGATAGCCTGTGAAACTTAACGATTCACCTGCGAAGTCTTCGTCGAGATGAGCTCTCGTCTAGGTCGGGATTGCAAGTCCATGTTGACGTTTATTACTGAGCGTTCTGTTTCAAAATGAATCATTCCTACCCTTAACAATACTTATATAAAACTGAAACAAAGTCTGTCTCATTAGATGCAATTTGTAATGCCTTTGGAGTGTTCGTGAGTGCAAATGATTTGAGAAGCCAGCAATGAATAAATCACTGCGTTACCGGCTTTAGGTGCAATAAAACTAATTGACGGGACACCGAGGCGGTGTGGGAGGTCATGCTTGCTGACAGAAACTGTTTTGAAACAACTCGAATTCTATCCAACGGCCACGTGTTAGGGGAATCTTTATTTACATTTACATTATTAAAATAATGATTGTACACATTCTGCCCTGACGGTTCTGTGGCCAAAGCGGAACCTGAATTCGCGACCCCCGACAAGTAAGCTGAGTAGATTTGCAGTTTCGTGGCTAATTCACCAACATACACTAATCACGGCGAGCAATTTACTTCTTTGGCTCACTACTAGTATAGTATTTTCTTGACTGGAAATTTAGTTTCCAACTTTGGCTGGTTTATGTTCGTGATGTCTGATCAGGTTCCGAGCCACTGGCCAGGATAACAAGCGTTTTGTGTGTTTAGAACTCAAAAATCACAAGTCTAAACATCACACATCTAGGTTCTCCTGTCAGTATCTCACGGAAAAATACTTCGAATTTATCTCCGAACAGGCCCCAAACTCCTGTTACTGACCTTACTGGCCTGTCGAACTTTGTAGGCTACGGTGTCCAAATGCCAATAAATTCGTAACAGCGAAATAAAACAACACGTTTTTATAAGGGTTTTACATGAGAAGTTTGATGATTTATTGGTGTTAAACGATGAATTCAAGCAATAAGCTGACACCAGTAACCCGTGTTGTGAAGTGCTGAACAGACTACGTGTGAAACCAATTACGTCATTGGATAATTTCAACACCTCCGTCTGCCGTCAGGTGTCAGGTAACGCAACCGTACGTGCCCTTATGGAGTAGAACTACTCGATCTAAACTGATAGGATGTTTTTTGGGTGGCATGCTCCTTTAAGATTTGAATTGACTACGTTTCGTCCTCATCCCGAGGACTTCGGCAGGCTACTGGGGTGTCATGTGACGTATCATGTGACGCGTCATGTCACCATCAACACAGTCTGCGCGGGACACTCTTGAGCGCTCTATCCTATGCTTTGGCCGGAACTTTCAGACAGTCTTGTCTATTTAAATTTAGATTTTGCATTCGTGCATACATTGCCTCCTTAACCCGTCTACTGAACCAGTTTTCTTTCCTATCTATAATTGTAACACCCTCTATGAAGTAAGAACGGTCTGTACCACCAAGGTGAGTAAACACCGCCGAATCATAACCATAATAAAAAAAACGTTACCACCATCAGTAGCATGCGTCTGCGTCCTTTTCGCTCGCCCGTCCATTCCCAACCCACACAAATTTGGCTGCAGAGCGGTAGTATTTGTCGCCGCGCTTAACAATAACACGAGCCGCCATTGAAAATCACAGGTGCCCCGGCAATGTTGACAATTTACGTTCCTCCGAAACATAAAGACTTCCGCTTTCCGAGGTGAACGTCGTCTGCAACGCCGCGGTAAGAAAGGAATTTGCCGCGGAAATTTCATATCAAATCCGATTTTTTTACGCGGAAATATTATAAAAAAAGCGGAAAGCACATTTCAAAAAAGCGGAAATCCGCGTTTCCGCGGAAAATTCCAAGCCCTGAAGAATACTTAATAAAAAAAACAGTTCCATGGAAACCATGACCTTGCATAAGCCCGCATTTTAAGCATTCGTTTGATGCAAGTTAATACGAAAGACATCTTTTCCTTTTGAGCCCGTATAAATTGCGATATTACAAGCTGTCTTGAAAGCCGGCAGACACCAGGTAGCGTTAGCCACCTACCTTGACCGTCTTGTCATCGGAGGCGGTCAGCAGGTACTGACCATCAGGTGAGAAGTCTACGTGTCTGACTGTCGCTGTGTGGGCCTTAAACACAGTTGATTCACCTTTCCTGGAAACACAGAAAATATAACAAGATGTGTACATCTAGGGAACTTTTCGGAGCGTCTCTTGACCAGCACAATCTACACAGTCAGGTACACAACAAAATACCGTTTTCCCGTCACGATGGATAACTATTAACAGCAGAAATGACTGGTAATGACTGTTGGGGACAAAATTATAGTTACACAACGGCTTAACCACCTTACCAGACTTCCTGTCAGTTCGCCTCAACTTTCGGTCATTAAGGATAACCACTCTGAAGATGAATTTGGCGTCTGCCCCTCCACCATGACGGGGAACTCCAGGTCATTTTGTCTGAATACTATTGGAGTCAGGGCTTGGAATGACCAATGACGAAAAATGCGGAAACTTTTATGGCCCAAAACATGCGCGTTGCCCAGCCTCGAAATAATCGATGTGGACCTTTTGCCGACACAAAACGGTACCACCCCCAGAAGCGTGCGTCTGCGTCTTTTTAGCTCGTCCGTCCACTGCCACCTCCACACATTTTTGGCTGCAGAGTCGTAGTATTTGTCACCGGGGTTTACAATCACATGAGACGCCATTGAAATATACACCACGCTATCCCAGATCCCCCGGCAATGTTGACAATTCACGTTTCTCCGAAACATAAGAGCAACTTTCGCTTTTCTAGGTGAAAGTCGTCTGCAACGCCGCGGTAAGAAAGGAATTTGCCACGGAAATTTTATATCAAATTCGATTTTTTTATGCGGAAATATAATAAAATATGCGGACAGAACATTTGAAAAAAGCGAAAATCCGCGTTTCCGCGGAAAATTCCAAGCCTTGTATGAAACAATACACCACATTTCATACGAACACTTGAATGACGAGTACCTCCATACTTACACACTGGGTATCCACAGACGGACTGTCTTATCACGAGATGCCGACGCCACCAGGTGGCCGGAAGGAGAGAAGCACACAGACATTACAGCATCCTGAAATGACAGAGTATGAAGTATAAATAATAAATATAAATACTGCTGGCGGGATTCATTCAGAAAAAAAGTGGTGCGGGGTTCTTTTGTAAACTTGTATCGTACCCTTCTTCAGCAGTGGACTTTAAAAAAAGTGCTGTAAGCATGAATAATTGACTGCACTTGAGATCAGGAAATTCAACTCCGTGGTAGTGACATTAGAGGAAGTAAATTTTTCCACCTAAATTTTAACACTACACAGGTTTGACTTCATCAGTAGTTTGGCAACTATAATACTCACCTTAAATCGGCTCCATTGACTAGTCATCGAGAAACTTGAGCAAATAATTACATTTGCCAAATTTCCCATACCTTTGTACCGTACCAGAAATGTAAAACAACCGAAAAAGAGCGCGAAAGGGGCTTTTTGGTCCTTGTTTCTTAGAGAAACCCCTATGGGTGGGGGCTCTTTTAGAAATCCTTGGTAGTTCCTTGGTTGGCATTTCATGTCAGTGAAAAGTCACAATCTCATAAACAGGAAATTAAAACAATTGCCTAGTCTTTTTCTAATTTAAAATGTTAATAGACTGATGATAATGGATAAGAAATTCTTGTGCTTTTTTCACAGTAATTGAAGACCTTACCTTGTGTCCCACAAATCTGTACGCTCTCATCTGTGGCTTAAAGTTCCAAATCATTAGACAAGAATCCATGGCGCCAGACGCTGCAACAAATATAAAGCGTGAGGCAAGTACTCCATACACCTCAGTATCCAGAATAGTTTAATATAGTTACACATTAAGTTTCTTAAAAATCATGAATTGAATACAAAAATACAAACTCATCATTCCCAGCAGCACGTACCAGCTGACAACGCCCTGACAGGTGCGGCCCTAAGTTCCTTTAAGCGCACTCGTGATGTCAATACTCACCCAGCTGCTTCATGTTCGGGTTGAAACAGAGGCTCGTCACGGTGTCTCTGTGCCCCTTAAAGTGGCGCTCCAGAGTTGGGTCCTCCTAAAAACAAAACAAGCGCGTAATGTACTATCTGGTGAACAACATGCACCTGCGAGTCAATTTAACATATAAAGTTGGTAAACATGTAAAAGGCCATTTGCGGTGTCCTAACTTATTCACCATCAGATCTATGGATATCATACATGACATGTCAACAACCTATGTGCCAACCTGTAATGTTAGGGGTTAAAACTGAAACTTGTAAAGACTTCGACAAATCAAATGATTTTAAAGTCATGTAGGTCACTGGTGAAGTTAGGATTACTGTTGACTTGGGGGGGGGTTAAGATAACACTGTCTTTGTGGTGTATTACGCCCCTTAGCATCAGCCAGTTTCACATTGACATCCTTGTCAGTATCTCTCCTATTGAGAAGCTTTGCAGCCTCACAGAATAGTCACTTTAGGTGGTCCTTGATTTTTGATTTGAGAATCAGCCAATCAATGAATTAACACCCGGTTGTTATTTAATTCAGTTCCGATGAAATTACAGCTCTCAAAATCTGGGACTCTCGTCTCCCAGTAGCAACTACCTGGGCACTTTTGGACTTTTTATGTATTAGAAGAAATGAAAATGCATTGTTTTTATCTTCATTGGCACAAGCATACCTTATAGAAGCATAGCACTGGACCTACTATGTTTATTGCAAGGCCAGGCTATTTTCATGAACCTGAGACAGGTGCCTGTCCCGAACTTGACACTCAGTCATTTAAAATGCAATTAATTTGCGCAATGTTATTTGTTGGATTTGGTAAACAGTGACCGAGAGCCAAAATCGACACAAAATGAAGTCGTGTTCCAAACAATTTAATCAAAATAATTTTCAAATGCAAACATGTACATTGGTATTAAAATGCAGTCTATGACATTGGTTCAGTACTTTGTCAAACTATAAATGATTGAATGCGTCCAGCAACATGCAGAGGTTTGTCGATCCCAGAGGTGATTTTTATTGGATGCTCCTTTGTTTGCTCAAATGCATGTAACCTAGTACTAACAAAAGTAAACTACAAATCAGTCGCAATTTCAAAAAGTTTATTCATAGCGATTGGATGTTTTCCCCCCATTTTTCTGCATGCTACTGGATGCGTCTTCTCGGTAACCGAATAAAAGGCTGACACTAAATTTGCACCTTCTTTTCGAGACTAAAACTATTTAAAATCAAAACTTTGTGAAGCGTGTCAAACGCTGGGTTGTTAAACGACATCGGAGCTTGATATCTTTGGTTGTGACTGAACATGAAAATTCCATTTCAAAGTGGAAGTGCACATGCTTCAAGAGTCCAGTTCAAGACAGGGCTCGACGCTATTAAAATCGCCAGGTCGCATTTTGCGACCTAGCCAAAATCCCAGGTCGCATTTTCAAAATCCAGCTCGCATTAGTAAATGCCAGGTCGCAAAATTTTCCAGCCATTTTTACGAGCCAAAATAGATTTTTTAGATCATCGAGAAAATGTTTAGATTATGCTCTTACCTGCAGTGTTAAATACTCACAAATTTCGGATCTCAAAATTGACTTCATTCATGCAGGTACGGCCTTACTGTCCTTCATGACAGCCATTGCAAGACTCTAGAGCGCAAGGCATCAAAGTTGCCGACGTGAAAGTTGAATCAGTGCTCTCTAACTGACTTGTGCATTCGAGTAGCTAAATTTGCGATGTGAAAAGGGAGAAAATGCCCGTTGAAAAAGTATCCGGGATTTTGTAAGATCTAGCCTGCTACTGGCTGTCCTCAAAGTCGTTAAAGATTCAAACTAACTTGGGTAACGGCGAGTTTGCTCTTCAATAACTTCCAAGTACGGAAAAAATAGGTCAGTCACAAAACGACACGCATGTCACTAGTGTTAACTTTCTTTCCGAAGCATAAAACAAAGCTGGGATTTGGTTTTTACATATTGTGAAAAGACGTTTTTGAAAACTCAAGTTGTGTAAAATGAAAGTGACACACCATATAAGCTGCGTGTCAATTTTAAACCACACGCGGTCGTTTGTAGTGCGCTATGATGGGCGCTAGC
>NMRA01000061.1:1156375-1215063 GCA_002633005.1 Phoronis australis | reverse complement strand
GTCTTTACTATATGCTGTACAGCTGTTCTGAGTAAAAACGTATCATGTTACCATTTTACTCAAGATAACCTTTTATAGACCGTATTATGTAACAAACAGTAAAGAAAACAAAAATACAAGAAAATTTAAAGAACTATAAAACAGGCAAAAATTGGCAAAAATTAACTGAACATAGAGAATCCCAGTATTTAGTAGAAGCTTACTTTAGAACTTTTCATGGTGTATTGTTTTTGACTGATGCTGTTAGAATGGAAAAGTTAAAAAACATTGTGTAGAAATTTATATTAGATATTATATTAAACTATAATGTATTACAGTGTACAGCGCTATAATATTGCTATAAGAAAGTAAGAGATCTTGAAATCTAAAGTTTTAAATCAAGTGTTGAAGTTCTCGCTTTCGTTAACGAATTTTGCAGGCATGACCAACGAAAGTACGGAACTGACCACCTCCCAAAGAAATTGACTTTCTTGAAAATCATAATAACTGGTACCCGGAATTGAAATTTGGTCATCGCGTATGGAACATTTTTGGTGCCCGTCTGGAGTTTAGGGTGCAAATATGGGGATTTGTACCACAGGTTTGGGATCTGCTCATCCCGGAATGGAGCTTAGGGTATCATGACTGCAATGTAGAGGAGCGATCATGGAATTATTCCCACCCCTTGATAGCATGCTATTAAGTCATCCACTGAACACTATCCTTCGTGGAAAAAAAGCATCGCCAGTAGATAAACAAACACCAAAGCGCAGCGAAATGTGGAACTATAATCAAACGCAAAGTCGTAATGCAATGTTGGTCGAAGTAAACGTCCTCAACAGGTGTCGCACAACCGGATGTACAACAATAACAAAATAATTAATAACTGGCGCACGAATTAATGACGCGTGGAAACTGTAATTAATTGCAATTGCTTGAATCACGTGCATGCTATGTAATTAATTGTATATATTTAAACCACACTTTATAAAGGTAGTTAAAAATAGATAATGCCTACGTATGTGTGTATAAATAATTAAAATTAATTATTAATGATCACCTAACTAAATTCATTGATCACGAAAACATAGATGCAAATATCAAAATGATTTACATGTAGTGTCACGTGAGGCAATCACGAGCAGAAACAATTTTATATAATGGCGGTCATTATTTTCATAAATAACGATAAGTTTTCATGCAGAAACCTGCAAACTGACTATTAAATCAATTATCCATAGAAACGTGTGAAAGTAACAATGTCATTTCCTTGTAGTGTTTGGCACAGAAGAAGATTTTTAAATAATAACGACCGTATTTTGCATAAATTATGCAAACTCACTATATATTTACCTGCGAATTAGCTTCATAAATTTTACTGATCTTGGAAACATAGGTAAAATATCAAAATAATGTAATTACGGTGCTTGATAAGGAAATTATAAGGTAAAACAGACCTTTGCATAAGGGCAGCCTTAATTTGCATATATAAAAATCCTCAAGGTTGTCAAGGTTACAACCCTGCTAAAGCGCTTCAGGGGGCTACATCAAGAAAGAATTTCTAGGTCCCCGATGACCACCCTATGGGTAGCGACTCAACTAAACTTAGCGACTCGGGTAGCGACATTAGGAATAGAATTCGCTACTGAGTGATATGGGGTTGAAATGAAAATTGGTGACAGTGAATCAGAAAATACCCATCAATTGTCTAAGGCTACAGATGGAGATATTTGCAGCACAAAGTCGCCTTGTCATCTGAAACTGAAGAAAATTTTGAAGTTTGTGCGGGCGGAACTCGAACCCGAAATTTCTTGTGGCACTAAAATCTGACTGAAATCGTGGAAACAAGTACAACGTAATGTCGATTACCGTCTGCCTAACTGTTTGCCATTCATAAGTCAATATTATCGTGTATTATCGTGCTTGGCTGATATCCGTCACGTTATCTCCACATTTAACTACCGGTACATGCCGTATGTTCAGGCGAAAAAGTACTGACATTACTTTGTAGTTCTGGGCACCAAAAGCAATGCAAAGGCATCATTTCTGCCTTCCATTTTTGTGAACTGTCCTGTTGCTGAACCGTGCTCGAGCGGACTCACGAAATGTCATTGATTTCTACGACACGAGTTAGGCAGTTCTACTTGAGTCGACTCGTGGGCCACCTGGTGGCTGTTTGTTCATCTGCCACAACCTTCCGAAAAAAACGTGCAGGTTGCATTCCTGCTCGCATTGACTTTAAGGGGGGAAATAGAGTCGGCGAAATGTCCGTAAATCTGTATTATGTTTAACTAGACGTGTTGCATTGATGCCACGTGCAAATAGCCGTGTGGCACCCCGTTTTCGTGAAAATACTCTGCGTAACAACCTCGGCTAATAGCGCAGCCAACACTTATAGTTTAATATACAACTATTAGTATCTCGTCCTTCCAGATATCTTATCTAACTTTTAACCGATGAATGAAACGCACGTTTCTCCACAATTTTGAATAACTATCAAACAAGTCTTTTGGTCAATGAACATAAGTCCGAAAAGGCTTCTGCACCCGACCGGCCGGTAACTCGAACCCAAGACTTTCTGCTAACCGGGCAGACGGACTCACGTTCATTAGGTCACGCGATGTGGAAAACAGGTGGCGCGCAGACCAGACTTCAAATGTTTATGGTCCTGAAGGTTTTTTTTATTTTCATGTTGTGTTACATTAAAATCAACGTTATCTTTAAATGATTAAACTCTCCTCTGTCACGGAAGTAGAAAAATGCACGGCATGTCTGACCTACTTTTCAAAATGGCAGGCACCCCTGAGTTAATTAATAAAGGAACTTCAAAACATCCAGCAGTGATATTGTCTCTTATTGTAAATATCTTGGTGTCAGCATTGAAACACAAAATGCAATAATAAGTTTGCCTTTATTAGAATGACGAATTACATAATTCGGATATGAAATAGTGACAGATAAATTTGTAATAAAAGAAGGGGGTGTACAGTGTGTTGCATGGGTGATGAGCTGCTTCAGGACTGGTCTACTATAGGTTTATTATTCATGTAGCTCAGTGACGTCATTGTAATAATGTTTTGTCAACACGCATGGGGAATCTGGAGCTGTGCAACGAGAAACGTAGCATAAATTATAACGTGCGGATCGAGCGGTACCCAGTGTAGGTAACGGTTCGTTTACAGCTGTAACGACGTTCTTTTATTCCACGACCAGTGATACTCCTGCCATCTGTGTAACTTAAACACAGTACGACGGCTTTGATCGTTATGAAATGATGTAGTAACCGGCCGGACAATGTCACTTTTCATTAAAGTGGCCCAGACTGCAGATGTCGCTGTTTGTGCAGGAACTGACCAATTACAGATCGCAAAAGCAATAAGCCCCTGACTTCGTAAACTAAGTGAGCAGGCGATAGGGTAGCAAATGCAAGGTTACCATGGAATCATAAGCACGAGCATCGCATCTTACACACATATCACCGAGGAACCTATCAGTCATGCATACGAACCCAAAAAATCACGCATACGAACAAAAATCATGCGCACCAACCACACAAATCATACATAAACGAATACAAAATCATACACACGAGCATTGAATCACACGCGATTATCGTTTGGTGGAAACAGATAAAAACGTGTTATGACAGTAAGATAAGCAGAATTCATGTAACAAATCAAATTTGGCTTCCGGCTACAGTACTCTCCTTGTTTCGTCTAACCTGACATTGCCTCCGGGATTAGTTTATATCTCATGTCATAATTTTGATTCAGTCCTGTTCATGGCAACATTCACACCAACATATAAACGTGTTGGTACGAGCTCTTATCGACTATGTTATGTGAATCAAAAAATAAAAGATGAACCCAAAACTTAGTAATCCAACTCAATCGTTCCGTCGAGCGTCGCTCTTTGACCCGGCAATGGCAGCGTTAGGCAAAATAGTGCCAGTCTACGAACAAGATGGTTGTCTGACTTCTTTGGTTGTTTCCATTTTACCTTCCACCGCTGATGAATACCACGTCGCTCGGTCAGGGCCCGAAACTCCTGGTCTTCGGTTGTTCTTGATTATATTGTGATTCATACCAATGCGTTCATAGTCCGGAGTTTGCACCTGATGTCCTCAATGCGCGCACCCAGGCGGGAGGCTCGGGGTGCTCGAACGAGCCCCATTTGGCGAAGTGGGCTAAAGATCCGCCTCCGAAGTACATGAAGTCCGAAAAAATGAGACAAAAGTCCCCTAAATAAGCACAAGCGCGCAATTCAGTCACAGTGGTGCCCCGTTTTTTTGTTTTTTTTTTTTATTCCGCCCGCCTTTTTGTTACCACAACGGCATTCGAGCACCCCCATATTGAAGGCTGGGTGCGCACATGCAACATTTCTGTTATAAATTCGAGTGTGAACTCGGTCAAATCTGAAAGTTTGACTCAGTAGTGGCTCGCACTCGAAGACCCACAGTGGTGTACATCACTAGTGATGTCAGTGAACTCGGCCCGCCATTGTGTGCAGTGCGTTATTCATAATGTATTTGCAGGTATACTCAAACACTCAATCAGAAACAATTATCTGAGTTCATAATTTGATTGCAGCTGTATTGTTACACATTTACAATAATTCTGCTGCGACTTCACAACTAAATCAGCTAGTAGTTGTCAACAGTGTAATTTTCTACATTTCAAAAGCTCACCACGTTGTCACGGAAAGTCACGTGTTTATTTGGGATTGTTTTGTGAAATATGTAAAGTTGACACCGTGTTGGAATGTCCAATGCTTACGCTACATTAGTTTGAATTTCCGCGGTTGATCATTGTGTTCAGTCCACTGGAGTAGGGCGGCTCGGCCGGCCTACCGAATGCTCAGATTCACTTGGCATGATTTATTACGATCAAAATAGCTTTGGCTGACACTTTTTATATAAAGAGGTCGACATCCCGCTAAAGTACGACTAAAGCACTGTGCATACAAATTTTGTCCTTCCTTTACTTGCGGAAATGCATAGAAAATTGTAAGGCCGGGACGAATGCGTCCTTGTACAGACTAGTGATGAACGTAAATCGACAACGCCATCTATTGTCAAGCATCCGACTTTCCTCCTTTGAATATTGTATTGTTTGCCCGCAGGCTCGTATATCCCAATACACAATGCGCATAACACAAAAGCTTGTGAGTAGTGTGTTAAGTTGTAGACCCGTATGTAAACGACCTTTTACTACCACTGCACTGATCGCGTTGCGCATCTGACATCCTGAATGAGACGCAGTGCGTACGGTTTTGTGGATGTGTATCAATTAATTATCAAGCTTATTATCGAACTTCACATCACATAAGTCAAGCTGAACCCCGTGTACTGTGTGGGTGGACGCGATCTCTGACGAGTGAGTTTCTTGGCTTGTCAAGTCAACTCGTACAGTCTTCTCGCAGCTCAGTCGTGAGACGAACAGATAACCGTGGGGATCGTTGTTATTAAGACTCCGGCAATCATGATTAATATAAGAATAGACAACGGGCCGTTCGAGAGCGTTAGCAGTGTGGACGAGTCGAAGCTGAAAACTCTTAACCAGAACCAGGCAAAACAAAAGACGACGACGGGTGAGGACAAGCCTCCGGATTGTGGAATGGTTACAGTGCTGCAGCCAGCCCATAGTAAGTCGCGGTTCATTGATTTGTATGGTTTTAGAAACTCTTAACTACATGAACTACTACTACTGAACCGTTTATAGGCTACACTACCCTCACAATACCCGTAAAAAATTATGCTGGTCGACAGGTGACGTAAGCACTTGACGAAGAAAGTTACCGTTGTTTTTAACTGCAACGACTGTCGCAGATGTTGCCATATGCGTGGGCGTAAACCGCGCCACGCCAATTGGATGAAAACTGCATTTTTTGCAATTAAGGGTCCAGTATAACGTTGCATTCTGTGATGTACAATGGGTAGTGTGAGAACGATGATTTGTTAAAGGCCCTGTCACAATACGGTACAAATAATCTAGATCTCCTAAAAACGTAGACATTTTCAGTGGAACCGACTACGCATTGAAAAATCTGAGCGACAATTCCCAGAACGACGTCGCACTTGAAGCATGTTTCGACAGAGATCGCAGATTCCCGACCACCGTTTCATGAAAGTGTTAGGCCGCAGGTTCGGTTGTTCCGAGAACGAGTTTCATGTCACAAACACCTATAAAAGCAATTCAAACTCGGTGCATGTGGGACCAAAATAGTTTTTAGCACGATCTCGAAAACGGGAGAAAAACGAGAGGGAGCCGACTGAGCGTTGTAGAATCGAAATAGGAAGCAGGAGGTCGTATTCGAGGCATGTCTTGGCCATACAGTTGTCCGTTTCTGTCCTTGTTTGTTTCATCAGCTATCGGGAGCTTCGAGAACGAGCTTGATGTGACGTGCCCTGTGTCCGATATCTCGAAGCGACGTGCAGTAGACTCTTTAGCAGGCAGATGGCAGTCACCATGCGCGCATCCAGCCGTAAAATGGGAGGCTCGAATTTTTGAGAAGATTCAATCTTAGTAAAAGGTCTACATTATCATTCATGGGGTACGTTCAGAGCTACGAATTGTGCATTCGTCGAATTTTGGTAGTTCCTGCCCTTATAGTGGACTTTGTCCTGTTTTCTACTTTTTTCGTATTTTTGTTTCTCTGGGGGACTTTTTTGCACACTTCCCAAATGGAGGGGCTCATTCGAGCACCCCCCGAGCCCCCCCCCCCTTGGTGTGCTCATCAGTGGTCACGTGTTGAAAGGAGCAGGATGTCGTGAATCAGCTGTATTTGTTCGTAGTGTTGAAGAAACCTGGTGAAATTGTTAATTAAAAGTGCATGGCAGATTTATAATAAACACGTTGTATACCTCATCTTGGCCCGTATAAACCGTTCCTAAGCGACACTAAATATGAGGCCTCATAACGCATGGGGTTTGATTGCAACCCCTTCGCAAACAGGGTCTCCTAAAACGGAACACTTGATTTCTGTCGCTTGCAGTCAAAATTGGCATCCAGTTTGTTCCTTTAATTCGGACGATGGGAGATTTCTGACATTTAATTCGTTACTGTTTGACACTCTCCTGATCATGCTGTTAAGGTGGGTCATTCTTTGCGTCCTATATGGTCTCTCAGCAGAAACACTGAGTTTTGGCTTTGCGGGAGGTTGAAACGTTCCTTTCTATCCTCTGGTAAGTAAGAATATATTATCTAGCGTCATTCTTCACGAACTTACTGGACCTCAGAAAGTCTGGTGTACCTAAAAGTAATGATATTTGCCTTTAAGGATGTCAAGTTTTTACAAAACATGCAACACATGTCTATGTTATGAACAGTTCAGCACCGTTGACCTGGACAGCTCAGTTTCGTGCACCCCACGCAATAATTTTGATAGGTTCATGCACATGCCCTCACATACCAGTATGGTTCTGCTTTCCCAAATGTGGGCCTGACGTGAAATGAGTTCGAGGAATCGATCATTATCTGACCAGCAACAGACCTAACACTGTTGTGAGATACAATGGAAATTACAAGTGAGTGAACGGAAGTTACGCGGTGTGATGTCTGCCACTGCGCATGTTATTTCGTCAGTTTGGTTCCCGAATTTTATCTCTCAAAACAGTTATTAACCCGCCTTCCATCACAAGCATTAATTTCTATTGCTGATTTATACCAGTTAAGTATGAAATTTAGACCACATACTTATGAAGTCGGTCTCAAATGTTTCCTCTGACAGTAAATTTAGAGGTGACTTTGGGGCTTCGAAACATCTCGTTATTGTTTAAGACTGATCAGAAGGTACAAGTTGATTTGTAAAGGAGGATAATTTTATAAGCGGGGCATGGTTTCAACGAATAACGAACAGTTAGTTCTTTGCACACCTATAAATCGCTTCTCGTCTGAGTGAGGAACAATTTAAGGACAATTTTGCAGCGGTAGGTGGACAGAACGCGGGTTTGTGTCTGCTTTAGTAGGCCGAACTACACGGGGGTAGAGCTCTCCTTTATCCCGGAGGTAAGAAAGCTCATTGTTTTCATTGGCCTTGTTTCGGAATGTCAGGTGCATTTTCACAGGTCGTGTCGGAAATCGTCGAGGTGTAAGGCCGTGAATATGTTTCCGATTTCAACCGTTTGAAAGTACCGGAATTGAAAAAGTATCATCAAGATCGGGGATTCTGCTGGGTAAAAATTAACCCGACTAATTTCCTTTATCCACACTCTCCGCGTGTTTTCATAGATTGATGTTGGAAAGGCAAAGACCGGGATCCACGTGTATTTGTCCAGTTTATCCAATTGTATCCCGACGGAGTTACCGTACTGCAAGGCACGGCAGCGATTGTCACTGTGTAAACCACAGCGGCCCAATTAGTTCCATTCAAGTGACGCAACCTGAAATGAAGGGATTGGCATATCATGTTATAAAAAATCTTTTAGTTTTAGACAACCGAGGGCAGCAAAGATTTATGTCACATTGAACTTGTATAACTTGAAAACATATCGCTGCTATCGTCTCTCGAATTAAACTCATCGAATTAAAACCCTGAATTTTCTGACACTGACTGTGAGCTAGTTATATAAGAAGTTGTAACACTGTTAAAAATGAAATTATTTTTCTCACGCAAATGTTCTCGCTAGAAAGAAACCCTTTGCTATGAGATGTTTGGTTGAAAGTTTCACTTTCTCCGACAAGTTCCATTAAATCCCGAGTTCAATGCAACCTTGATTAAGGATTTTCACCGGTAAGTAGGAAGTTCGTACAGGCAGCTCTAAACACGAAAATGTACAGTAACAGAATGAGTCTTACCACATAAAAACTGCACTGGAGGACCGCGGCATTAGCGGAAGCAATTAGTCAGTTAATTCATGAATTCTTTATTTAACCATCAGCTAAATCAATACGTTCTTACACGTGTGCGTGCTATGAGGGAAACGTTAAAGTTATCAGTCACTGCGCCACTGTCATAGTCTATTTCTTTATGATCACTATCGTCGTGATCTTCATCGCCATTATCATCATCATCGACATTATCATTATCTTTATCACCATCATCCTTGTCGTCATCATCATAATCATCATTCGTCATCTTCATCGTCGACACTATCATCTTTATAATTTTGATTATACATTATCCTCACCTTGTCGTCGTCGTCATCATCGACACTTTCTCAATTGATATTATAATCTCCTCTTGTCATCACCGCCATCGTTGTCGTCATTATCATCGTCGTCATCATTATCATAGTCATCGACAATACCATCATCGACATCAATTTTCATGTCATTAGATCACCATCTTCGTCATCTATGATAACACCATCGCTAACTTCGACTACATTATCATCATCAACAACGTCAACATCATCATTATAACCACCATCGTCCTCTCTTATTTCTCTTGCTTATCAAAGTTACCCTACATCGCGTTCGCACGTGCGGCATTTTCCACTCGTCCAGTGACTGTTCCATCAGCGATCTTTCTCGTCGTTTCGTTTGTCAAATACGCCTGCAAAACTAGTTCATTATGATTTCACCATACAATAAAAAACTACCGGGGGTTTGGCTCTTTAAACAATCGTCGCTGTTACCATGAGTTTATTGGTAATATAATATCTTCAGCATAATTAACACAAGTTCCAATTTTCAGATGATCTCGATACAGTTAGCATTGCTTGACACCACAATGTCGGGATGTGAAGAGAATGTTGTGAGGCGTTTACAGTTTGTATCGTGTTTCGTAATACGCGGAGGAATTGCAGCAGCGGATGGCCGTCTGGCCGCCTCTACTGTTCTCGGCTAATGCACGCTATTTCTACATGAAACACGCGGCTGGATATCGATTAGAAACGCATTTTTACTGACTTCATTTTCACTGTGTTAACAACGCTGAAAATGAGGACGCTGACTTCGACTAATGGTTGAATGTAAGCTTAGGCAGACTTTTATTGCACGCACCACAATGATTGAGATTTGATATGTTGGTGCCTGGTCTCTTGAATTACATCCTGGTACTTGCAAAAATGCTATTCATAATTGACACTATTCCATTCATTTCTTAACAGCTTTTTATGAAATAGGATTCATGCAAAACCCAGTTTGTCAGTGTAATTGTCTATACTCTCATTTTTTACTGTAGACATTTACAAGTCGTAACACATTACTCACAGGTTAGTTCCCAGAATCCCCTGAGCTTCCTCCATTCCTAAAAAAATGGATATTTTCAAAGCTGCCTAAAGGGACACGAATCGAACAAGTACAACTTTCTCTTAGACTTCCAGCATTTTAGAGGAGAATTTTCTAAAACGCCGCGATTCTGCTGCATACCGGTACTCGATACCCGATACTATCTACGTACATGATTACCGTAAGCGTAGCAAAATTGGAAAACAATGGATTGGACTGAATTTCCGTGTATTCATCTGTTCCGTCGGGAGTGACCCAACTATGGGATTCATTTTTCTCATCAGAAAACTTTGTCGACTGCTGAGAACCGTTCATGTCATTTTCACATATACTTATTGAGATTTGTTTCTATGAAGCTTAAGACGGGTGACGACAAGTTTCGTACAGATCCGACTACCGCTATGCCCCCTAGCGGCAGTTTTGTTTTTTTACGTTTGCCTCTGTTTCTTAAAAGTTCTTCAGGGGATTTTCACGATCTTCATAAAGAAGGTACTTAATAAGGAGACCACGACACCTTTTTATGTTGGACACCGCCAGGTAGTGGCCAGTTTTATTGTTTTCGTGTCCGTTTTTTTTTTGGTGTCTGCCTCTCTATCAGCCAAACCGCTCAAGGAATCATGGCAGATGTATTTTTGATGACAAGACCACTGCTGACGTTTTGGACGGGTTCGACTGCTGCGGTGCCCCCTAGTGGCATTTTTCATCTGAGGATTTGTCCCTAGGCTCTGTGCTGAATCTTTATGCATTTTGCAAGTGTATTCCTATGACCTTGACAACAGATAGATGGATCCGACTATTGATGTGCTGCTTAGCAGCAATTTGAGTTTCCGTGTTTGCCTCTGCATCTTTGAACTCCTCGACAGACTTTCATGAAATGTAGCAAATAATTTTCTAGTCAGGAGGCGATGTCACCTTCCCATGGGTTCAACGTAGTCTGTACCTTTAGTGCTAATTTTGACACTAATAAATACCAGGGGCGGACCCAGGATTTTGACAAATGTATCTGGGAGAACTTTAGATGGGGGCATGGCTCCCTTGGCCCCCCTCTAAATCCGCCACTGAATACTCCTAGAATCATGAAGTTTGTGGTACAGTCGTGGGCGCTTTTTAACGCTTCGTGTTTTTGTTGTCGCATATGTCGTTGATTTTTTTCGAAAGATGCTTTGAAATAACTTTAAAGTGAGCTAAAATGTCATGAATTCAATCTAGTTCTCTCATATCAGACCCTTATGTCAATACGTTCTGCTATGTCAAATTTCTTTCGGTGCATTATCTAATTTTAGACTTGCATTACGTTCCGTTGTCTCACATGTCGCATGTTCACCAGTGCTGTAGTGGTAAAATTAGAGGTAGGTAGGCGCCCAGAGCCCACCGTATCACCTTGAGCACTGAATGTAACTTACGGTGCGTAGGCGCTACGTTCAAATGCCAAAAGGTGGTTGGCTGCGCCTACTTGCGCCTACGCCCCACTACAGCACCGATGGTCATGGACACCTCACTCTCCATAAGTTCTGTTGTCTCACACCTCATTCAATACGCTCCGTGATCACCCGCTTCTCACACACCATTCGTTCCGCTATCTCGCACCTCATTCATGGTCTCGAAATTGTCACTTACCATACGTTCTGTTATCTCACACCTCATTCAATACGGTCCATGGTCAGAGACTTCTCGCCTACAATACGTTTCGCTGTCCCAGCCAGCTCTCTCAATACTTTCGTCATCTCAAAATCCTTTTCCAATATTCGTTATCTCTGACACCTCTTCCAGTACGTTCTGTTACTTCACACTCCTTCCTTGATAGCATCCCAAATTTCTTTCTCAACACGTTCCATCCTCTGAGACCCCTCTTTCAATTTGTTCTGCCATCTTAATGTCCCTCGCATTCAGAACTACTTTAGGGTGTTAGAGTTCTTTCGTCTTTCGATATTTTCCGTCCTCTCTTTCTACCCTTGCAGGCTTTCATTACATGCAATCATCTCGGCCTCCCCTGCTGTCAACACAGCCGCTTCAATGTAGCATTTTACTTTTTGCAGTAGCACGAACATTCGTTGCTTTGTTGTAATGTGGTGGTTTTTTTGCTTCAGTGTTGGATAACGAGATCATACTTCACGAAGCAGCGCGGAAGAATAGTCTCCAACAAGTGCGTCAGCTGATAAGTCAACAGGTGGACGTCAACTCGAGAAACAATGTAAGTTTGATGGATCGTTTTAACGGCTCCTCTGACTCCTGCCTAGAACAATCAATTATGGGAAACCCTTTTTACCGCCGCGTATAGAAAGCCTCTTTTTGGTGACTGGAAATTCCATCTGTTGTGAAGGAGACTTGCGTGCCATAGCAGGTGGTCAAGGTGTTCAGCCGAAGCCCCTGTACGGCCCCTTCAACGTCAGTTTAACTTTAGAATTGTTGTTCAATGCAACGAAATTAGTTTCAATTTGTAAGTAATGTCTGATCATATCTCACAATCACTCGTTTAAAAGTCTACCAGCTCAGCTTTTTCTAGCTTCTTATGTATCTGGAACAACCTGTCAACTTCTTGCGTCACAGCGCCACTATTTGAGACATTTCGCTACCAATTGAACGACATCCAATTTTATCACACGTACTCTCTATCAGTGTATATAGTTTTTGTTTTAACCTGCACGTGAGGTATGTTTTTATTGATTTATTTTTTACTACCTATCTGCATACAAGCCCCTTTTCCTGCTGCCATGTGTATTTCGGTGTTTATTTCGCTTCGTATATGTTCATTCAACTTATTGCCTGATGATGAGACATGCAGTCTTAAAATATAGCTAGTGTTTTAATTTGTTCGTTACGTGCATTGTTACATAGCTGCAGACCCGAAGAAAGAAGATTGTTTCGGCACTACGAGCGACTTAGTATCAAGCTTTCAAACAAAAAGTTTAGTCGTGTTTTCAACGAAGTTACTGTACAAAAGAACGCCCAGGCTATACGCGTGTCTACACCTGTGGATTGTATACCAGTAGTTGTGAAAAGAATCGGGAGAGTTGGTAGATCGTTCTTGCTTGTTTAAACCTAAGGTCAATGAGTTGGCCATACGCTTCACCCTTTTATGCTTTGTGCTGGTACCTCGTTCTTTTAAAGCAGACACTCCAGGGTGCAGCTTGGGCAATCGTCTGCCACCACAGTTGACCGACTTCCTTTGTTACTGATTCGGTATCTGTCTGAATACAACGCGAATGAACAACGCAGTCTATAGTTACTTGTTTGCATTGTTAACTACACGTCGACATTCGTGCATACCTGCATGCAGTATGTCTGGTTTTTAGACTAAACTGACGACATTGTCAGAATTTTCTAGGAATTTTACATTTTCCTTTAAAGAACCGTCTACCCTGCGGTGGGTAGCCAAAAAAATAACACATCTGTCTCAATAAATCCATACCCGCACGCGGTTTTAGAAATCTGATTCAGGAATTTGGCAGTGCAATCTAGATGGAGGACCTTTTAATAATACGGGATGCCTGGCGTCTGAGTTGTTATATCCCTATAAGCAACACCTTCCGTAAATAAGTAGAGCCTCCGAATCATTTTACAGAACCTTTACTTGATTGTGTGTTGCAGTTAGACAGAACTGCACTTCATTGGGCGGCAGCCGGAGGGCACACAAAAGTGTGTGAAGTATTAATTTGCGCTGGCGCCGAGATTGAAGCCGAAGACAAGGTACCGTAATGTTTCTCTTTATTCGAACAAAACCTATATAGTGGTTCAATGAACGTTTTTAGAATTAAGTATTTCTTTGTAATACTGCTGGGTCATGCTCATATACAGTTTAGATGGAAAATTGTCAAACAGCTTGCGATATTCAGAATGTTTATGTTTACCTTTCAACTATACACATTCATATAATAACACAATAAGAAACCGTTCGAAACAAAGAGTTTGAGTGTTTTGCTGTTTTCTCCTGATAATTGTATATTGATATTCCAGAATTCAACTGTTTAAGTAAAATTTCGTTTATTTGGTATTTTAATTTCTAATTATTATTTTTTTTTCAGTATGGCATGAGATCCGTGCTCTGGGCTGCATGGTTTGGTCACACGGAAACAACACAATTTTTGGTTAACAGTGGCGCCAACACGCGGTGTACAAACAAGGTAGTATGACCTAATTTTATATCAGGAGAATCGGGCATTATCTCGTTTTCGGACCGTGACGAGCCTTTGTGATTTTCAACACAAATTCATAACTCGGGGGTTGACTATCACATTTCATTGTATCCTTAGTTCTTTAACTGTCTTACAATACACGCCAAGAACCACTGTTTAACAACATCAATTCAAGTGCAAATTACACTCAACAGAAAGTAAGTTAAGTGTATGACTAATGATGTTTCATGACCCTCTCAACTGTGTTAAGAAGCGTGTGCTATTTACGCCTCGAATGTTCTATCGTCCTCATATCGTCTCTCAGATCAGTTTATTGATTTTCGTGAAATTTAGTAGCTGTGCTTTTATTGTTACGCTTGCACTATGGGCAATTGTTTCATTTTTCTCGTGTTGCTCCTTCCAGAAAGAATTTTGAAATATTAAGTACCTTTTATGGCCTAGTTGTTCGTGACACACCAAAGGGGTGCACGTGAACACATTATTTGCATCATAACAGTTACGTTCATTAACTTATTATAAAACAGTATAGCTAAAGCGTTTGAGAATTTTTGTCAAAACTGTGCTCGGTTTTCGGACACAATCTGGTTATGCTCTTTTCCAGTAATTGGTGAATTTCTTCGTCTGCACCACGTGACTGCCCATGCTTTTCGTGTTTCCTGTATTTGTTGTTATCCCGAGTTAAATTATACGCGTTGAATCTAACCAGAATTACTCGCGTCACACTGCCACCGCTACATATTGTTCATTGATTTGCAGAACGCAGAAGCTCTATGAAAAATCTTCAAACTTATATATGATTTCTGTCTGTTTTATTTCAGCAAGGAATGCACCTCCTTCACTNTCAGTTGGCACTAAGCCCCCTGAGGTTACCAAGTCCATTCAAAAGACTTACAGCATGCGCAACTAAATTTGATCCGTTCATCATGGACTACTTCAAACCTTGACGATGTATCCCAGGACCCATTTGCATCTCTTGCAATTTTCGAAATAAACGTCCCAGTGTCTGAACGCTTGAAACCCGAAGTACAAACATCAAATAAATGCCCATGAGCATGGGCGTTTCGTCGGTTGGGCCTTTCTGCGGAAATTCCCAGTATAGAAAACGGCAGTGGTGCTTATTGCAGGTAGAAAGACGGTAGGTGTTGAGGTCGGCACTAGGGCTCCTTAGGAGGCCCATTGAACATCGCACGAGTCCCGCAAGACTTTGTTGTGAAAATACAGGCTCCCCGCAATTTCTGGTACTGTAAACTGTTCGCGAATGCGGTCACTTTGTCAATGTGAGTGCCCCCTTGGTCATTCCTTGTATAGACAAAACTTGTTAGAGTGCATCTTCAAACAGACTCGCGACCAGACCACGGCGCCCGCCACAATAGCAATTCTTCGGAAAACAAGTTTTTTTCAAAAGTATTACATGTACATGTACACCGTATGATATTGCGCAAGACAACTTTACTGTACACCACTCAAATTCGAGTTTCAAACGTGTGGGGTGTAATACGATGACACGGCATGACAGATGAGGTAAAAACGTTGCACGTCAATTCGCCTGAATATCAGGGTTGGGGCACCACAGTATTTCCCTAATCAAATCAAAACATATCTTAGAGTAAAGAAGCTAGTTATCTAAAGAAATCAGCTATAGAGCTGCTCTTTCAGCGGTGGATCCATCTAAAATGCTTGGCTACTTCAGAAGTGTCGTCGGAAGCGCGCGCACAATTGATCTCCGGGGTTTTGTCGATGAGCCACGAAGACTCGAAACGCGTTGATTTTCATAACAGCAATTCACAATGCAAAAAATATATTTTCAGAGTGAACCCCCCCCCCCTCATTTTTTTCCAGGTTGGTTTACTTGGCGGTGCCGGCGTTTTTGTTTTGCTGGAGACGTTTTTGTTTTGTTTTTTGTTTTTTTAATTTTTGGGTCCTGGCCCGAGGGGGGGGTTTAAACCCCCTGAACCCCCCCCCGTAGATCCGCCACTGGGGTGCACGTGAACACACTAATTGCATCATAACAGTTACGTTCATTAACATATTATAAAACAGTATAGCTAAAGCGTTTGAGAATTTCTGTCAAAACTGTGCTCGCTTTTCGGACACAATCTGGTTATGCTCTTTTCCAGTAATTGGTGTATTTCTTCATCTGCACCACGTGACTGCCCATGCTTTTCGTGTTTCCTGTGTTTATTGTCATCCCGAGTTAAATTATACGCGTTGAATCTAACCATAATTACTCGTGTCAATGCCCAGCACATATTGTTCATTAATTTGCAGAACGCAGAAGCTCTATGAAAAATCATCAAACTTATATGTGATTTCTGTCTGTTTTATTTCAGCAAGGAATGCATCTCCTTCACTGCGCATCTCAAAATAACCACTTTGATGTCGTCAATTTCATTCACGAGTCCCTGGAGACGTACAGGATTGATGATTTAGAAAAGGTAGAGTTTGAAGTATTATTTACCCATAACAGATATCATGGCTTCATCACCTATATACAACTTTCAGATGCAATAATTTTAAAACATCTGGTAGTGATTTGATAAAGTCCTCGCACTTTGCCGTTTGTGAACGATAATTTGCCGTTTGTGATTGAGAATTTGCCATTTTCCATCAAAAAAGTGAAATTGACCACATCGTGGTCGTATATTTGTGTTGAAGCCGTTGTAAATGGTGAAGTCGAAAAAGCTTCCCTGTGTGAAATGATGTGCAACCGCTTTACACTTCACATTTTACCGGCTGGCTAGTGATAGTTGATGCAAGCTAGAAGGAATACATGCATATGAGGGTTTCATCAATAACTTGAATAACGTACGTTTACGATTAAACTTGAGCTCTCAAGTGATTTGAAATTGCATAACAAATCTGTCTGTGAACTAGACATTTGGCTTGGCGCCTATCCTTGCCTGATTTAGTGGGTGTATTCCGTGGAGCGAGATTCAGCGCGAGATATTGTGAAACTAGCGAAGCACGTGATATGCGCCTGCGGAACTCCCCCCTGCACTTTGCAAAATTGGACCGTGAGCCTGTCCGCTGTACCACAGCTTATAAAGTCATATTTACAAATTAAGACCAGTCATTGGTATCATTTAACATTGCTTAGTTTATTAATATGACAAATGATTTGAGTACATAAACAAAAAATTTCATTCATTCAGAAACCGATTGAAGGAATTCGCCAATCGACCACAACTTTGTTATACGGATATTTTAGAGGCTCGGAAAATATACTTGACTCTGGCGGTCACGATATTCCTATAAAACGACTCAGATACTATTACTCCGATACACACCCCAAAACTGCGTAACACTCAGGGCAAACATTTTCAAGTAAGCTATGAAGTATACCACTCTAGTTTCAGTAGTCTTGAAAGATCAGTCGGGAATACGCGTTCATGACCTACGTGTAGGACCAAACAAGAATCAAGGTAGTGCCTCACCAATCACCAGTTGTCGATCCGTTCCGAGCAGTTGCTCAAGGTGTGCCCGGAGGTCTTCAAAGATGTTATGTCCCATTAAAACCGTGAAATTCAAATTTGTAGCAAGCGCCACCTAGTGACTTCCTGCAAAACTGTGTGTACAAGTATAACTAGGAAAAGAAACAATTCGTAAATAAATTGCGGTTTTAAGGAAAGCACTTCAACTGATACTCTTAAAAGCTAGAATATTGCGCAATCGTTATTTGACAATAGAATAAAGAAATAATGTAAACTGTGTCTTGTTTCATTAGGGAAATTACGAAATATTATCATACTCATTTGCATAAAAATAGTCCGCAAAACGAGACCTTCGCGAGATTGTAGTGGTAACTGGTTCTCAGATGGTTTCCGGCACACTGAAGAACCCGGGGTTGTCTATAAATTCACAATTTAATGAGACTATGTATCTTAAGTTATCAAAGCAAAACGGGGGGACGCGCCGTAGGGGTAAGACGCTCACAAGTAAAGCTAGTGTGATAATTTGTTTCTCTTGTAATGCATGGCGATATCTTGATAAGGCTTGAGTAAATTCGCTTTGCTCGCAAAAAATGTGCTCTACGGAATGCAGCCCAATAATCTAGGCATCACTCAAAACCTTTTCGGAAGTAAACTAGATAATTAAATCGACTTGTAACTTAGACCAACATAACAAAAACGTACAGTAATATGGTCTCTTTCGGTTAGAAACTGATCTGTCTTATTTGATCTTTCCAAATGTGTTTCGCGCTAACAAATCATGAGCTTTCTAAATACCAGTTGTAACGTGCTTGGTCGAAGCAGAGCGGAATTCATGTTCAGATTCAAGAATAACGTATTTACCCTCACTAATGGCCAGTCTCGGTAATTCATTATCGAAGCCAAATCATTCATTATTTAACTTGAGCCAGAAACTGAAGCAAATCTTACAAACTGCAACTCAACTAGATCTAGATCTTTTAATTGCAACCCACTTTCAATGGCTCCTAAAATACGCCATTGAAATTTTGCTGCGCTAAATTGCAAGCAATTATTTTGACATTTTAATACGAACTAACACACTCCCCAAATTTCGTAGGGGTAACTTCTCCTTCTTTGGTTGGGATGGAAGTGGTGACCATACTACGATTGTCACATGACCTGATAAAATGGTCACGTGACAATCCAGATTGTGTCTCCCTCTGTTAGGGTTGCTGCCGTTAGACAATTATTTTGAGGTTTAAGAAAGCAACAAGGCTTCAAGGCCAGGAAGAATAGGAGAGCCTATAAGCAAAACTTTCAAACCACATAGACGGCTTTCAAAAACCACGCGATCGTTCTCATTATTATCCGACACCACATTCTAGGATTTCCCTTTTCTGCTCCAGTATATATATATTTGCAATTTGAGTTTCTACCCTACGCCTCCGCCTCCTACGTGACCGACACTACGGCACCAGACTGCAATTCCAAATCATGAATCTGCATGGCGAAATCAATAATCGTGATTAACTACTAATGTAAAATGGTGACTCGCTTCAATGCACTGTCCGCCAGCGTAAACCCGACAATGGCATAACCGACTTAACTTGAAGTATTCCCATGCACGTGATATCTGCATCATCACCTTAGGCCTGCAAACGTCTGCAGTTTAAGTTATGAAGGTCGAGATCATATGAAGGTAGATACACAGGCAGACAGACAGACAGACAGACAGACAGACAGACAAACAAACAGGATAGATAGACTCGGATGAGAAGAAGTTGTTCAGCTTAGAAAAAAATAAAACTTCGTTATTGTTGGAGACCATGCTCATCGCGAGTCAAGAACTTGGTTTAAGCGATGACGAACTGAGATGGAAGGCGAGTTCAAGGCCGTTTAATTGGTTTTGGCAGGTAGATCCTCCGACACCTGTTAGTCGATAAATGAATAAAATGAATTCGTCAGCGTTTTGTAGGCTTTCTACAATTTGTCAGTGTGTAAAAGGTCCACCAAACTAGTGTGAAGCTCAGTGCGCATGTTCCAACTTTTACTTCCATCTCTATGACTGGCACTCACGTGGCTTAATTAGTAGCTGCGGTATCATACACATCGTTCGAGTGTCACTAAAAATCTTACAGCTGATTCACGGCTTAATTTGTTCAGTGTTCGGCATGCTCCTCCAGGGCATCCATCACAAAACGTAATCACACTTGTGTAAAAGACAATACAATTCCCTGGACGATACGTAATGAAAGTTTTTTTTTCATATTGTTGCAGAATGGTAAAACGTCCCTTCATCTTGCCGCTGAAAATGGTCACGTGGAGACAGTCGAGAAGTTATTGGCTATGAAAGCTGACGTCACGATTAAAGATAAGGTACGTCAGAAGTCAGCGTTGCGTAGGTGGTGACGTTTTCAATGTCTGGTTTATATTGTTCCGGTAGCCCTAGTCCAGATCCAATAGAGGAAGTTGCTGGTGTCACCAACTTGGCTCGTTATTAGCTAAAAGTAGACACTTGCCAATATCCGTCCGTAAACAAACGGAACAAATTTTTTTTATTTTGGCATTGTATTTTCTAACAAAAACTGTACCATGTCTTTGCTTTTCCAGGTTGGCCAAACACCTCTTCATTTGGCTTCTGCCAATGGACACGACCGTGTGGCCAAACTTTTACTTCAAACCGATATTGAAATTGACGACCCCGAACAAGATGGACGCACGTGTCTTTATCTCGCCGCCGAAAATGGACACGCCGATTGCGTGTTCAGTTTGTTAACAGCCACAGCGAACCCGAACGCCCAGTCGGTGGTCAGTACACTACGAGCTAGCTTTGATTAAAACTGTACTTGGACATTCAGTCATATTCAGTTATCTTATTTCTAGATACGAAATCCGGGCCAGGTTGACGACAATAGTACGTTAGTCCCACCACTCTACCCAAAATAGCTAAATGCCGTTCCTCCAAACATTACTAGTGTGTATAACTTCCTTCCTACGGCAGCACTTTAGTGCCAAACAACGAAAAATAAAATTCGAGAAAAAAATCGTAATAACGTTGTTTTCTCTGGTAATTACGACTTTCTTCTAATAACTACGTTTTTTCGTAATTACGTAAGGTCGTAATTACGAGACAAAAGTTAGTAATACGAGAAAGAAAGTCGTAATTACGAGAAAAAAATCACAATTACGAGAAAAAAGTCATAATTACGGAAAAGTCGTAGTTACGAGAAAAAACAGTCATTGCGAATTTTTTATCGAATTTTATTTTTTGTTGTTTTGCACTAAAATGCTGCGTACCTTCATACAACTTTGTGAGAACTCCCAATGACCGCGCTTCTCTGTGACATTGGTACTTTCAGAATCTGATTACTTTTTAAAATGATCACCCGTTAGTAAACAGCAACAGGGTGGAGCCGTGATATTGTACAGGTGAGAAGAACACAGAAAAACTTAGTCCGGTACAGAAGTTTCTCCAGTAAGGTTATCCAGTGTACTGCTCCTGAGTCACACATCATTGATACACTGTAAACGTTCGTTAGATTTCAGACCTCGGCTATAGTGCCGTGGGCTGACGTATTTCTTTCTCTTGCTGAAGAGCTTATAATTGCCCCTTTTGTTGGGCTGCAGATCAAATCAACTCTAAATCTCACGCCTAAAAAGTGGAAATGGACATATGGGCCTTCTCTTTTCTAATCTGATTCTTGCATCTTTCAGAAGGAAATGACACCTCTGCAAATCAGCGCCGCCAACGGTCACCAGGAAGTTGTTCGAACGCTGCTGGAGTTCGGGTGTAATGCGAACTCATTAAATCACGTAGGTGCTCTTGTAACAATGAGCGTTTCATCGTATAATTATTCTTGAATCAATTCTTTTGTTAAGTGGTTCGCATACATGAGTGGGTGCCTGTGTTTCACTTATCGCCGCATGTGACTAGTACATGAAAGTCTGAAATTATTAATAGTATTTTCCGGATGTCTCTAATTTCAAGTCTGCATTGTAATGGTTTCATTAATTATGCACCTTGGTTTTTGTGCAAGTGTTAGGCGTATATTCCGAATGTAAGTAGAGTGACATGGGGCAAAAAGCCTACGCGGGGTCAAACGCCTACCCCTATAAGTCGGGAATTATACAACGTAGGTAACCACGTGATGCATTACGTCTTCCGGTTTCACACGATCGTCTGCTGACGCGTTTTTTGGAACTCAGACTTCAACGGTATGTTTATGAGCTATGCTTCTTTGTTTACATTAATTTTCTTGTAAAAACGACACTTCGTTACTTTGTGTCGTATGTGTTACTATTAATAACTGACAGTTCAGATGATGATTTTTCCTGCTAAATCAGTGTATTAAGTTGTTGTTAGAATCATTAGTTTTTGATCTGTGATTTTTTTACGGTTAAGAATATCGGCATATGCTCGACATATATTGTAGAACCATTTAACCCAAATCAAATGCAGTTATTTGGAAGTATTTCTGAAACCTATGGAGGAAAAAACAGGTTTTTGCTTTGCCCCATGTTACTCTACAGCTCAACATACATGCGCATGTACTATCCTAAATACGCGTGTCTGTCACAGCCATACTACGATTATATGCGAACAAAAATATATAGGACCATAGTCCCTGGGGCCTATATTCGTTTCCATAATTATAGCCACAATTATTTTTTTCTTCGCTTCTTGATTCTGTTATCCGTGGTTTTCATGTATGTGGCCGTTGCTGAAAAGTCGTAGATCGTGTGCTATGTCGAACACCACGAAGGAAGTATGACGGTTGTAAAAGATAGTCGAACGGTGGGACACTTACCAAAGTAAATTTCGGTAATGTGTTTCTATTTCCGTGGACGAGGTGGAAGCATCCAAGTTCATTTTGATTTTCAGAGACTCTCATTTAACTGCCCGGGGATCCGTTCCAATCTCGCCCGTGAAAAAGTCCCTTGTTCCTAGGTGTTTTTCTTCAGTTAGATGAGAAAATTGTTAAAGACGAGTTTCCGATATAAACCCATGTGCAAACACAATGGCCGGATTAACACTTCCAGGAGTAACAGTTCAATTGTCTGTCACAATATATGTTTTTACTTTCTAAATATGCTGTCAACTACGGAATATTTGGTCAAGCGCACGCTTGTAATCATAACGTCGTTTTCAGCGGCCAGCCAGATTTGCTTACGGAAAACATTCGTCGTGACTAATTTTATGAACCACTCTCAGTGTATAGGGCTCGCGTATTTGGAGTGCTAGATTAGGTAAATGTATGCAATGTTCTAAATGTACGCCCTGGGTCTTAATTACGGAAAAAACTCGTTGCTAGCGGCTGATTTAGTAAACCTTGAAAGTAAATTCGAAAATCTGATAGCGTTTGAAAGGATTTTTTTGCAAAATGAACGTTTTAATTGCTGTGGTTATAAAATACAACACGCAACTAATTGGCAACTATTTTCACTTAATTAGAGAGATAGTATGGTTCAATTTCGAACACCACTTAGTCTTATCATATTGCGTTTGATTCAAATATCTGTTGGGAAGCTAAATTTGAAAGTCCTCACGCAGTGACTCTACAGTACACATGAAGATAATTAAGGGACTTGTTGATATTCAACTTTTGAGTGAATTTATCAGCCATATCAGCTAATTTTTCATGGGTTTTAACAAGTCACATTTCTTGTTTTCAGCAAGGCAACACTGCTCTCCACCTAGCGGCGTTGGGTGATCACGCGGAAGTGGTGGCGCTTCTAACACAACACGGTGCTGATTTAAATGTACAGAATAAAGTAAGAGTCGAGCAAAAATACTTGATGCTAGGGAGTTTCAAAACATTTGAATGATTTTATCATTGAATTTTGTAAAAATACTTTCATGCTAACTTCCATTAGAGTATTCGTATTAACCCGTTTCAATAAGTATTATTCTGAACGTGTGCTGTTTACGTACTGGGAAATAGACTGAAAACTAGGACTAACCATACCAATTAGGCTTTCCTGCAAACACCTGCCGCAAGGTTGCTGCAAAGCTGCGGCAGGCTTGGTGGAGTAGCGGGTTGTCAGCTCAGGTGTAAGGACTAGTTCCACCACAAATTGGGTCTTGCGAGATATCACCGAACCCGTGAATTAATGATGTCAAAAACTTGGCCCAGGTACTTCTGAGTTCCGTATACAGACGTAAGACTCTCACGAAAAAAGCTAGCGTGGTCAGGTGCTTCCAAGACTTCTAATGCATTGCGACATCTAGCGAGACTTGTGTGGTCTTGCGTTTTTGTGAATCTTTACGTCTACGAATCGCCCTGCGTGTAGATGAAAATCGGTCTGTGGAATACAAGCCGTTTACATGGACTCAAAATGTGGTAATAGAGGTAACTCTTATTACCCTCCAATGCATTATTATATTGAATAGATCTTTTGCCACGTGGTGAGGGTCCATTATTTATCTTTTTCAGAGAATGCTAACGGCGTTGCACACTGCCGTGGAGAACGGTTTGGTGAACGCGGTGGAGGCGTTACTTGTAGCCGGTGCCGACATAAGACTCAAAGACAAGGTAGACGTTTTATTTGTTTTCCCTTACGCATTTCGTAAAAACGAGGTGAACATAATTCTAAATATTTTATTGGCGTGTCCAATTATGTAGCCTACAATGGCGCTATTAGCCTGGCGCAACGTGACGCCACGATTGTCAATATTTTTCAGGTATAATGCTCGTGATACCGGTCAAAAATAGCATGGTTCTACAACAGGCTTACTTTTACACACTTGGTTTTCTGTTCCAGAATGGAAAGACACCTCTGACAATGGCCGCCAGGGGGAGCTTCGTTACTATTGTTGATATGATAATTAAAGCGGAAAGACTCGAAATGTTAAGACCGGTAAGTTTTGTAAAGTTATGTTTCATAGTGGAAAGAAAGACGAATTGGTTGTGCGAAAATTAAGAAAAAACATGTCTCACGTGATTACTAACGCGATACATTATTTTCATTAACTCTACGTTTCTATGATCGATTTGATAGGTGGTTTTTACTAGTGTATAATTGGTATTCTAAAAACTGTCAGAAGGAGTAGGTTGGTTACTAAGGTGTAATGAAAACATAATTATAAAACGGTCCCACATTTTATGAAGTGACCATCCTACTGACCATGATAGCGATCGACGTACAACAAACTCACCCACAGACGATATGAACTTTTGTTGCAAGGTGCTTAGATACAGACATGGTTTTGAGCCACGACACCTCGTTGAAGCTGTAATTTTCAAGTGCAACCTTGTTCATAAGATTTCTAGTCTACTGGTGTTTGTTCTTTCAGGCCGTCACAAACGGGGCTACGGAAACTGCGACCTCAAGCGACAGCGATTCACATCAAAGCTTTCCCATACCACCTCCGGAAAAAATGCAGTTCAAGAAATCTAACAACATGTATTACGGACAAATGAAAGACATTCTGTTTAAATTAGCTCACCAGCAGCTGAAGCAAGGCGAGTGGCGACATCTGGCGAGTTTCTGGTTGTTCACAGATGACCAAGTGAAGGCGCTTGAGCATCAGTACACTGGTGCGTAGGGTTTATTGATATTGGCGTTGTCGCCGATACCACACTCAAAACCTTTTCAGATCGTCAATTTGGTTGCTTGTGCGGAAGTATCATTTTCAGCCAAATTAAAATTTAAAAAAATAATTGTAGGCGGTCCTAGAGCCACTCAGTGCATTATAACATAGCTTACAAGATAGATATGTGCTCAAGGGTCTAGCAGTGTGCCCCAATGGGTCTCGAACCCACGACACTCAGTAAAGGAAGCGCACACCTGTCCCAGTAGGCCACACTGCCTCCTCAATTAAACTTTACTACTAAGACCGAAAGTTCGAAAAGCAGCGGTTGTGCTATTGTTTGTAGCGGAATAGATCGATTTATAACCAGGCTAGGGTGTCCTCACGCCCCTCCGTACTTGATCGCGTAAACCGGCGATGACTTACCGTTTGTTGGGTTATTGCAATTTTTTTACCTTTTTATGTCCACTTCATCGTGCGTAGTGTATATATATGTATATACAAGACTCCAATTGGTCGAGACACTCGTTTACAAACAGGATTGACGCGTGACATCCCTTAATCTTGGTTGGCCAGCAAATCTGCGTCCTTCGTTATCACTATGCCTGAGTGGGAGAGAATAGGTTAATATCCAAAACGTTTAAGACATCTCGTTGCTACACCTTAAAGCCTAAAAATTCAGGTTTTTGACTTTATTCCTAGGAGAGCACAGTTACAGGGAACACGGATATCGAATGTTGATGATTTGGCTCCACGGTTTTAGAAAAGATGACAATCCAATGAAGTACTTATTCGAAGGGCTTGGTGCAATTGGTAGACGGCAACTGGCAGGTACGCCCATTTCATTCCGCCCTTTTTGTACAAAGAAATTAAAGTACAGCGCAAACGAAGGGCAAGGCGCTGAGGTAGGTGCCTCAAATGCCATTAAAGTAAGCACAAAGCTGATGTCAAGGCGTGCAATAAGGCAGCATATGAATGAATCGGCCCAACTGGCATATTTCCGTAGCCACTTTCCCTTGTTTTTTGGGTTAACCGGCTTTGAGGGATGTGCTTAGCTTATTAACGTCTGACACAGCAGGTTGGGCCTGATGTTCTTCTGCGTCATACCTAAAGTGTGCTTGGTGTTTTGAGATTATCTATTTTCACCAGTTTAGAACACACACTCTCATCCATCGAAACTCATCACCAAAATACGCAAATTTCGCAAATTACGTCTTTTATCTTTCCAGAATCTATTAGGAAAAAGGTCAACGTACTGGCACAAGGTTCTGAGGCCCAGGGGTCATGCTGTCTTTCGTAAATAGTCCATCAGGTTTTGCGTGCAATCATTGGCTCAATCGCCCATCTATTCGTTACCTGACATACGACATGCAATTACTCAATATTGTTTGTCCAGCTGGAGTGAAAAACGGTCAACCATGTTATGGGAAAATTTCACGACCAAACGGAAGGAAGAGGCGAAGAAAGTCAAGAATTTCGTGGCAATGTGTATATTGGGATTATCAACAGAATCGTGAATAGCGGAAGTTGCGGCCAAAGCCTTGTATTACCAAAGACTAATTATGTGGTGCTATTACGAGCTTTGGTATTATCGGTGACTGGAGGTTTCCATTTTGATTGGTTGAAGCAAACTGCTCCATAGAAAGGCATTGTGGGTCCAAATTACGGCACTAGTGTGAATCATGAAGTTGGCGTCCCATTTAAAAAAAATCTTCGAATGGTGTCCAGCAGTTACTGTGCACAGATTGTAAACTCTGTTTAGCCTTAGAGTTCTGCGTTTATAGCACCCACTTAAATCATCTATCAAATACATCTACAAAACACAGAACTTGTACAAGCTTAGGGAAGCAATTCAACTCACGACATATTTCACTAACCTTCAAACACAAGTACCTGACAGAAAGACATTTCTCATGCTTCTTGTACCCTGCTCCTGTTTTAGTCTGGTAGTCGGAAATAGCTACACAGAAATTTCCGTAGTATAAATTTTTTCGTTTGTTTATGCCACCCCTGAAGCATTTTAGTTAGGTTGCAATCCACCTTGAACATTTTTAATTATGCAAATTAAGCCGTCCTTATGCAAAATTCTATGTTTGCTTGTAACTTCCTCACAAAGCACTACAGGTTGATTATTGTGATGTCATCACACGTGCTTTCTTGATCAGTGAATTCAATGTAGTTACTTTGAAGTGGAGGCACGGCCACTCTCATAAAACGGTCATAACTGAGGCTAGAACTAAAAATGTTAGAATCACGAGCATATTTTTGTTTCTAACTTTCATAACTTGCAACAAAACGCACGAATAAAGCTTTCCACGGGCTTAAAACAAACAACTCAAACCATGACAACAATTTTTGTGATACTGTACATCAGTAGGTGGCAAATCACGAGGTTCAATTACCATGGAAACATAGGTAAAACGTCAAAATAATATACTTATGGTGCATGGTAAGGAAGTGTTAAAAGCAGAGTTTTACATAATGACTGCCTTAATTTGCATATTTAAAACTGCTCAAGGTTGTCATGATTACAACCCAGTCAAAATGCTTCATGGGAGTCATTTCAACATGAAACAAAAGAAAATATACTACCAAGAATTGTTTAGTATCCCTTGGTAATCCTGAAATATTCTTTATGCATCACAAAAGTTGTCGTGCGCTGTGTATGTTAATGCTGAGGGGTGGAAGCTCACAGTCGCGAGTACCTTCCAGCTTCGATCTCCCAGGTAAACCCTTGTCGGACCAGCAAATACAAAAGCAACGGTACAAATTACATATCCGCGCCCCTCCATACACGTGATGTAAATACTCCATGCTAAGTGACCAAATTGCAGACTAGGAGTAGGACCATGTGTCCTTGTGTAGTCCTTATCAGGAATCTGTGACCGGTTGCATAAATGGGGACTAAACTATGTTACCTTTTCATCGCATTTGTGGAAATCGTGCAAGCGCTGGTTGTCCTTTTGTCTGCTATTTCATCTTTATCGTTTCGTCTCAGTTTCGACACGATAACGAGACAAAAATCTACGTTGAACTCTTACCATTATTGAAAATAAACAGTGAACCTTTCATGTAACGTACGCCGTCAATTTAAGTACCCGTTGCAGTAAGGGTACGGTTTTCAGATGCATTATAGATGACGTCACAAGTAATAGAGGAGACTAAAGACAAAAAATGGAAGATATAACAAGTGAATAAACGAAGTCTCCAAATGCGCTGAAAATTTAGAAAACACGTTTGTGTCCGTCCGTACAGTACGCTCTTCTTGTATGGAGTTTGATCACACAGTATGGAATATTTTGGGCGCGGCGTTCGTAGATCTTAGGAGCTTCGGCGAGCATGGTACAATGTACTTACATGTATACCACGGATTTGATGTTTGCTCAGTGGATCCAGGCACTGGGGTTTCAGGGCGTCCTAGCTGGAATTTAGAGGCGTGATCGTGGAATCGTTTCAACCTCCTGGTACCGAGAGCAGTGGACGCGAGAGCCTCGCAACATCGTAAAACTTCGCGAGCTATCCCCATGTATTACAACTGATCACAATCTGGAATGATACTTTATGAGTACACAGATAAGAGTTCCAAATAACCGCGCCTATTACCTTGCTAGAAGATTTTGCGAGATTCTGTGAGATCTTGCCGTGTAGGCCTATATTCAATAAGTTAACGTGGTTTTGACTACATTTTTTTCTCGCGGCGCGACAGCTTCCCTCGCGAGATTCTTGCGTCTTCAGGACTTAACTCACTACGTTCTGGCCTTTGTGTCAGCAGTGCCATCATGTGGTGACGGTAGCATGTACGAAAACAGTTCTTGGTAAATGATCTCATGCAGTTAAGCGTTATAAAGTATTACGAAAATTAGTAGAAAACAATGGTTAACCAGCCACCTAAGAAATGTTTACGAATGAAAATTACGTGCAATAAAAAGGGTGCTCTCACGAGTGTACACTTATAGTTGGTTCTATAAATGAAACCATTTGGAGAGTTTTATTAATTTCGTTTTAGAAGTACTGAACGTTTGTGATGGCTTTGAAAGAGTTCAAAGACCCTGTGAAAACCTATGCTTTCGCGCAATACGTCACAGGGTCGGTGTATTACACCCGATCCAGTCTAGAACACCAATCAAACTTCCCCTCGAGTTCACTTACGTCACTGGAAAGAGGACTAAAAGACGTGATGACGTCAATAGTGTCTTTCATGGAGACTATTTTGTGCACGTGCCAGCTTTTGTTTCAACTGAAAGTGTCCGGCGGGATCCTAAAGTTCTCAGCTAATTCAAGCATTGGTTTCCTTTCTTTTGCTTAATTTATCTTCATTACTAATTCATGTTTAGCTGAGAGTAACTCTATGTGAAGCAGAGGGGCAGCCCATAATGAAGACCGAGTGACAGTAAAAAAAAAACGTTAATGAGAAAACAAAGTCCCCCAATGCCCAGAAAATTTATGTGACGTAGTGTAATGCCTCATTAGACCGTCTCCCTGAATTTTCTGACCAATTGCATACAACGTCGTTATTATGATGTAAGATAAAACGAACGTGTATTGGGATGTTTTTCAGCCATACATCAAACAAACAAATGTTTCAAACACGGTACCAGGAAAAGAGCACGACACAAACAGTTGCGATGACGTAGATGCGCGAAACGCTGTGATAACGAGGGCCGGTACGGCCTACACCTGTGAGAAACATCGGAACTGTATAAGAGCGAGGTTTAGAAGGTTTTATACAACAGCCAGTGATAACAGTTTCATATCTATATGCAGAGCTCGTTCTAACCATGTTGCCCGTTCTCGTTATTCTCGGGTTTTTCAACAATATTGCGTTCTCGCGAAGTGCTTCGCGTGATTGTGGATTTGCCGAACAAGATGAAGTGGATTTTTTCGATGTGAGGATACCAACAGAGAATGTGCCAGCGAACGGGACATTTTATATTTGTCAGCAGATTCCGGTAAGTCATTGGGAGAGTATAATAAAATAGGTATGGAATTTCTTCCTCACGTCCTTTATCTGACTGATGCCGATTATTCAAGAACTTACATCTATATTTTCCCAAAATTTGTGTTGCGTTCTTGGCTGACACCTCTGAAAGAAGATAACGTCTTTGCTAACTCGTACAGATTTTAATAAAATGTCTGTTATCAAACAATTGCCACTGAAACAAATGGACTAAACTTTATTAAAAGATTACAAATTATAAATTAAAACTGCTCCAACAGTATAAAGCGCAAGGCCGTTGAATGGTATTACCACTAATTTAGGTCTACAGTTTGGATTGTAGCTTATCTCCACCGTCTCAACTGGCCCCCCGGTAGAGACGGTGCCATCTCATAGGCCCTCCATACGCCGGAAGCTTTTCGGCGAGTCATGCCTCACACTGATTGAACCTTCAGTCATGTAGCGAAAGTACCTTTTGCGCATAGGGATATCTTAGGACGCTGTTGATGTCTTTAACTCTTCTCAACTCTAACAAATACTCCTGCAATCAAACTTTTTTTCCAACAGTTCTTCGTTCAGTTGCCAAAATCGGCAACTGGCCATTTTTACACTGTTCCCGCCAGGGTTCTTCTAGCTAAATGACTGATTATTTAATCAGTGTGAGGCATAATTCGCCGAAACCTTTCCGGCGTATGGAGAGCCTATGGGATGGCCACCGTCTCTACCTTCAGGCCAGTTGAGACGGTGATACTTGTCTAATCTCCAAAGTACATTTTTTCTACTCGAAATTCGTTGCTTATTATCTCCGATTCTTCAACCAGTAATGTGTTTGCTACAACGAGCGCCTGCACCGAAAAAAGGATAGAAGTTTTCGCAGATACTATGCTCTATGCAAATTGCTCTAAAAAGCTGTTAGGAGTTGTTTTTATGCTATGAGAATAACATTTACAGACCAAGACTAGGTTAGGCGCGGTGCTTTATTCTAGCCAAGCAGCCAAAGACATACCCGAGTGAAATCAGCGTGTGAGCCTGTAATTATGTCCATCAGATTAGGTTTATTGAATTGGAAATAGAAAGGGTATTGTAATGCGCCCTCTGCAGGTGATAGGAGATGAAAAGTCGTCGACATTTGTACTAGGGCTGTCAAAAATTGGATTTTTATTACTTTCATAAAAAAATCAAAAGTTACATAAAACGAAAGCGGATTTAAAAAACAGTAACAGCGTTTTTTGAGATTTCGTCTTGATCATTTTTCAGTGTTAAACAAAATTTGGCCGTGTTGTCTTTACCGTAGTTTTGCTATAGATGAAAGTTCCTTTTTGCTAATTTTCAATAACAACACGTGGTCACGTGTCCCAATGAATGACAGACTGATAAACTAGTGAAAAATCAAATTTTACATGCTTTTTACTTTCAGAAAGTATATGATTTTACTGACTTAATGTCTATAACGGTTTTGTAGATATTTGACTGTCTGCAAACTACCTTAAAATATTAGAATACTGACTGGGGTTATTGTGACCCCAACTGTGACCCGGCTGCTACCTTTCCACCTTAGAGCGACTCTTAATTCCGTCCTAACACCACTGACAGTTTTGACTTCCACATACCTGCATGCACCTGTGGGTGGCCATAAGCAGAAGGCATTGTTTTCAGATTTTGCTGGATTTGGACAAATCGTACCACATGGTGGCGTTTGAGCCTCTCATTTCTAACAAGGAAGTTGTGCACCACATGTTACTGTTCGGCTGTTCATCAGATGGCGCTTCGAATCAGGTGCGTTAATGTCATCGAAAGTGAATTAGATGGCCTAGATTTTTTGGAACTTAATTGTCTCAGAAGGTGTAAACGGAAAATATCAAATCCATATGATAAAAAATCACTTGTGCTGTGAAGTTGCCAATCTTTTTCCACGTTCATTGTGATAGCTTTGAAAAACATTTCGTTTAATACCTATGACGCTTTCGACACACAAGGTAAATAAAGGGACAACAAAACCGCGTGTTTTACCAAAAACAACTAATTTTTATTTTGAACTGTTTCCATCTTAAAATAGGCACCATCTTATTCTTCTCTCAGATGGTTTCTATGCTTGAAAATACCTGACAGTTATCGCTCCAAACAAAGCTCGTGAAATTTGCTTGTTACCGGGATTTTCCGAAGATAAGCCCACCCCGGCGATGAAACGCCCATGGGCGTTTACTTGGAAAATTATACCGAAAAAACGCCTGTCGGCGTTTATTTGGTGTTACAACTTCTGGTGTCAAGTGTCCAGATAGTGGGAAGTTTATTCTGAAAATTTCCTCTTAAAAGCCCACTCAGCGTTAACTTTTTGCCAATCTGGGGAATTCCAGGCGTTTTATGGCAAAAAGATAGTTCAACCACAGGATAAGAAAAAAATGACGTTGTTTTTGAAGAGCAAATGCGATTACGAAAAAATGCTTTTAACACCCGGCCAACGCCAAAACCCACGCGAATTCAGAGTCATGAGCTCATGTGTATCGTGTTGAACGAGTCTAGTTGACTCTATAGTGTTGTTTACTGTTAAGTTTTCCTTTGGAAACATATTGTACATGGTTAGAACAAAATTAACTTGTTTGCACTTTGAGAAACCATGGGCAGTATAGTTTAAGATGGCGACATCCGCGCCATTGTATGGTTGTTATAGAGAATACAACTAAGTTGTCCGCAAATAACGAATAGTATAACTTCAACACACTTAATGACACACCAGCGTCATTATTGGTCTTGAAGGAGATAGAGAATAAATAAGGTGAAAGCTGGCGTCCTTCCCTTAGTCCACACAAAATCAAAATAATCCGGGATTTCACCAATTTGGTTTACCTGCACGCATGACTTTACGCTCTTGTACATTTCACACAATTCTTTGTACAGATACGTTGTGACCACTTTATACTTTAATCCACATCTCAATGTGTTTCGAATGCTTTTTTTAAATCAATGAAAACACAATAAGGATGACCTCTGTTGAACGACAAGTACCTGGTAATTAAAGTGTGTAAAATAAACACGTTGTTTACCATAGAATAAACGTTTCCACAGTCTGCTCGACATTCCGATAAAGTTTCATTTTCTTCTGTCCATTCGTTCAAGCGGCTGCAGGATATTTTAGAAAATACTTTACCTGCAACGTCAAGAAGTCGGATACAACGTTAATTCTTCGGGTCATTTTTTGACTGTGTTACCACAGTCTTACACCATTGGCTAGGGGTAGACACCATAAAGAAGAGACGCAACAATAAAACTTTCGTAGAAAGAGTGCCATACTTGAAGAACTCATTTGGTATCTCGCCATGACCTGCGGCTTTCACGTGTTTTTGTTTTGCAAGGTAGATGCTAGTTCTTCGGGTTGTGAATTCCGCGATACGTAACACACGGACACCAGTAAGTGTGTAATGTTCCACTGGATATACTGTTGTGCATAGTTAACGTGCATTTTTATTACCGAATTCCCATGTTCAGCGGACCCACGAATGCAGTGGCACTGACAGCACAATGTGTCCGGTATGGCTGACAGTGTGGACGCTGGGACAGACAGGGCGCACGTGTCTCCATGGCAACACTGGGGTCAGATTTGGTAAAGATTCCACACAAACCCTAGGTCTTCAGATTCACTGGAACAACGCCTTTAAAAGGACGGACTTATTTGGTAATGTAGAATTTATTTAAGACACCGCTGTTACGGAGCGGTAAATAATTCGAAAAAGGGTATAACAAACAAGAACACAATAAATGCGAAATTAATAATTGATTTTAGTGTTTTAGCGACTGAAACTTTAATTCATGAAATTCTATAACTTTCCCAGCTTTTGTAAAGAGTGTGTAACTAGCGTATCCAAAAATCTTACTATGTGATAAGTATATCTGAGAAAGGCAGCACGTCACTGTGTACTGCTTTATCATAATTTCATACATGTTCATTTTCTTTGACCAGATCGACGACTACTAGAAAAGTAGGCATGGTTGCCTTTATGTCACATGAAATATAAAAAGAACTTTTCAAGTGAACTTGTAGTCGTTAATATTTTACGTTAGATAATTCCGGGTTTCGGATATACTACACTACAAAGCTACGACAGTATGACCTCGGTCACGTACAGATTGGTCAGGACGATATTGAAATCCCCGCCAAGGCTTCCCAATCACTCGTCAGCGGAAGTTGTAGCGCGTCATGCACGAGACAGATCCTTGCGCATCCAATATATTTCACGATGACCTCTCTGCATATGCATCACCTAGGTAAGACAGCATTCTATCTACAACGGTCTTTTATATTAAGAGGTATCATCCAAACCAAATTAAGACGGGCATTACCGCTGAATTTTGAGTTTTTTACTTCTTCATCTTTGAATTATCTTAGCCATTGATTCTCACTTACATTTTGTGACAAATTGAAATTGGTTCGAAAATTGCAAAGTTGTCCTTTTGGTCCCATCTGTCAAAATCCTTTAATCAATATCGCTTTTGACCACAAGCTTGAATGATAGTTGACCCTAAAGAACTCGGAATAGCCCATTGGCTTCAAAATCAACGGTATTAAATAGGACCTACCAGCTTTTCTCACTAAATCTTTAAATTTATTTTGCGACACTTGTTTGCAGGTGTCCGAGCTCATTTCCGTGTCTATCGTAACGATTTGTTGGTGAAGACCATTGCAAGCGACGACAACTTTCAATACTCATCGTCATCCCTTCACGTGCATAGACCGGAAGTAGAGATTTTACCAGGAGACGAGGTCAGACTGGATTGCTGGTTCTCCAATCCTGGCAACCAGTCGGTATTCTGGGGAAAGGGTTCTGGAGTGAGTATCCTACATCACTCTAGTATATTTCAATTAAATATGGGTCGAGTTGAATTCAGGTCTGAGAATGTTTTAACATACAACAGAAGTTAAAAAGTTGCTAAACACTGTTTTGATGATTTCAACTAATCCTAGTTCTGTTACTTGCTAATCATTGGCGTCAATCTTGAATGACGAAAGCAGGAATCAACTAAAAACTCTCCATGTCAAAGATTGAATATTATGGTCCTTGGTGGGTGGTCATTCGCCACAGTTGCCGTGCAATTTGCTAAATCTTAGGTTACGCTTGCCCGTTTAGCAGACTTTGAAAGGAGTTTTCGAATTTTGCTGCAAACTTTTGAGAGTTGTCTGGGATTACGGAGCATTCTTTGTATCAGATAATTGGGTGGAAAAGTCGTTTTTAATATCTGTTAATAGGCCAAATCCCGGTTTGGTATCCTTTTAAATATCAGTTGTCGGCAACATACGCCCACCATTTTGGCGCATACGTCGTAATCTTTAAAAAGAATTACAATTTGCTTGGGAAGAGGATAATCAGAAATTGCATTTCTACGCTGATATTATGGACCGATGGAACCTTGCTTCAGTATTTGTTATTAGTCGAGATTTTCTCCGTAAGCACGATTTTTAGTTCTGGTTTAAAGTAGTCGATTTTTATATTGATTCTCAGTAAAGCAGTGTTTGTCTTTTTCCTTCTTGCCCAAAATATATGATGTAGGCAGGCATAAAATGGAGAGCAGGTGAATCAAAACTTATTATCTTTAAAAATTATATGAACCAATTCTCAAATCATATTTTCGTAAAAATATCCAAAGCATGAGCAAGGACCTCCGATCCATTTACTTTTCGATTCTTCACAATTCGAAACATAAGTAAAGGTAAAATTTGTTTTTCACGCCTTTGTCACTAGGAACAGTCCTCTCTATAATGACTAAAACAACATTTCAGATTTTTTAAAATGGATATCAGAAAAACGTTGTTGCTGCCTAGTAAAGATAAACACGTACGAAACATATTAAAGCGTGATGCATTTGTAGCAGTGTTATGTGCTATTTCAGGCAGAAATGTGTTACGCCTTCGTCAGTTACTACCCCGAAGCTCCGGGCTTTGCTCAATGTGTCCAGTTCGCTCAGTACGATACCTGCCTGCCGAATGCATCGGATCGTAAGTAACAACTGAGTTTCCTATTTATAGTTTCCTCGCGCTTCAGATAGTTTAGAAGCTTTTTTGTGGTATTAAGGTGACCGCACAACTATTTTGAAGTTAAGTCGTTTTCCACCTCTCAAAAGACACTGAATAACGAAGTTGAAGGTATTCTATTTACGGGCGTAATTGGCGTCATACTTCCACATCAGTTCTGTTTTCACGTCCACAACACGGCAATGTAACCAACAATTAGAAACGCACGAGTCACAAAAATGCAACTAAGACTACGACTAGGACGTGGCACTGTTATGAAATTGGTCTCCTTAGTCAAACTGGTGATGATTGTTAGGGTACGTAAGAACCGACTATTATTGTTTGGGACCAGTATCTATAAGTTGGCTTGTCACGACGAGTCAATCATGCGTCGACAATTCTCTCAACGAATAACAAACCGCCAGTTCTGAGTTAACTCAGAAATCACTTCTCATCAGAGTTTGGAACCAGCACTTTTCTTGCGGTGAGTCGGTGGTCCAAATCACAGTTCGCTTCTCGGAAGGAACGCGGATTTTTACCTAGTTTAAATTTCACAGAAGTTCTCCTATAATTAGTTAAAAATAGCTAAAAAACGAGAACGAAGCTTCCCTATTTTAATGATATATTTCGTTTATAGAGACTCGAGCTCATTCATTCTGTTAACATATGCGGTGAAAACATGGAGAGAAATCTAAGGCATCCGCACTGTGCTGAGCTTGCTAAAATGAAAACCGAATTAGGATTATTTACTCTCATAAAATCGGTCTCGTAATGCTCCTTACCCGTTGCTACCACGGTTCTAATGCGTTACCAATAACACCGAAACTATCAGCGACTCAAGAAAACGCTTCAGAGTTTAAGTTGGCCTCAGACGTGGTCAAAGTGTTGGTGCACGTACGCATTGACTGTGACTCAAGTTGCCGGCGCATTCAGCCAGAATTCCACTCGGAAGAGCGTGGTTAAGAATTCAATATTGACAACTAAACAGTGGCAAAATACAGCTTAAACACCGAAGTTTGCGTCACCTCGAGTTTCGACAATTACGTGTTCGTATATGAGGAAGTATCTTGCAGTATAAGAGTAGGGATTATACACAGAACATTACTGCATGCATTCTCCTATAAATGTATGTCCAGGTAATTATTTTCACAACACGCAGCTTGGCGTCACTGTAAGTTGATAAAAATAGAAAACGGCTCCACTAGTCTTCCATCCGACTTCCCAACCAGATACGTAACATGGGCAAGTGTTGCTCAATTTTCAGCTACCCAGGTGGGCCCGTGCCACGCGTCCACTTTTTACCGGCAGTCCGAGAGCATGTTCCGAGATATCCTAACCAAGTGCCCAGTAAAGCAGGCCAAGTGGGAGTGCAGTAACGAATGCAGTCGCGCTATCTCCGCCTTGACACGTCATGAGTGTATGCAGGTAGGTCTTGGCTAAGTGATGGGGTTTGACTAGTAACCGAATAGGCTCGTACGCCTAGACTCGGTAATCAGGCGTTTTTTGGAAAAAAAGCCGAGTGCTTCGCACGTCAGGTGTCCATTGTACGTCTCAGAGTGCATCCTCATTGCCTGCCTTTTATTCATCATTATTACATTTCAAATAAATGTTTTTGAGATATAAGAAGGAATGTGTTTTTGCGCCACTTATTTTGACGTCATGGTACTAACAGGCATTCCGGCGCCTGGCGTTTTTTCACGTGCAAGATTACAGACCCGGGTGTAGCTTAGTAACGCTAGCACCTCGCTAAAATCGAGCCAAAATCACGTGTTCTCATTTGAAATACACGTCAATATCTCACGAAATCTCGCGAAGTCTTGCTTTTTAGCTAGGTCCAAGCGTTCCTGAACGGCTGGCCGGCCGCTGGGCTAACACCTGGTGAGTTTACACCCTGGTGTAACACACTGTAACACAAGTACATTTTTAATGTAAAGATTTTGCGGGTTTGTTACAATTTACACACCAGTTCAACTGGGTAGGCCTAGAGTTCAGAAACGCTAGGACCAATGCTAGGGCCTCGCTAAAAACCAAGACTTCTCGAGTAAGCCTACTTTAAAATCAGCGCATACGTAACAAAGACATTGTATTAGTCGACGTTTCGGTTAATCATCACTAAACCATTTTCAAGACGTTCTTCACAATACTCCAGTCAGGTAACACAGGAGAACAGTCTGCACAAGTACATATCAAAATGCATTGTCGGAGAGAGAGACCAGAAATGAAAGCATTCAACCGTATCCTGCTGAGGGTTGTATTTGTCCTTGTCCACTGGCAAGATCAGTCTATAATGTGACCAGTAGTCAGTGAATGATTAAGAACAGCATTGTGTGTGTCTTTACAGTGTTCTTTAACTCTGATGCTGAGAATCCTGTTTCCTGTGTTACTTGACTGGAGTATTTGTCTCGAGAATGGCTTAGTGACAATAATCCGAAACGTCGACTAATACAGTGTTTACGTACATGTAGGCCTATGTGCTGATTTAAAAGTTCTTACTCATATTTGGCCAAAAACAAATGTGATCAAGACTCCTCGAGATTGCGTGAGATATTGTCGTGTGTTGTAAATGAGAATACGTGATTTTGACTAGATTTTTCATTTGCGAGACAGCCACTGAACTCTACCCTGATGTCGTAACCATCGGATGAACGACATGACGTCACCAGCAGAAGAGGGTAAAAAATATTCAAGTCGTGCTTAACACACCTGGGCTGAGTTGGACAAAACTTCAACAGTTATCCGCTGGATAAGTTTGATTATTTCATGACGTCAGGAGCATTGTTCAACAACAACAACGTGACGCGTGATAACGCGACGCCATTGTTGCTATACGGCCTATAACTTTTAAGCAACTGGGCCCTGGATATATCGCACCATTGTGATGGTGTAATATACATGTCCACATGTATTTGTTTCCAGGATCGGCTAGGAAAATACTTCCGACGTCAAGTGTTCAAAGCCTCGGACCTATGGCTCAAAGTGCTGAAAATAATCTCTAGACATTCGGACCACTTTTTGTGCTTAATGTAAAGGCGTGCTTTACCACGATCGAATGGCTAAGTGCTTGGAACTTTCTCAAACGCCATTTGAAATGTGGCCGATACATTCGTACTCAATTCCTCAAATACGTTAACTGTCTAGTAAACACCCGCATCGTTGCAGTAATGCCGTACGTTTATTAGCTTACCTCAGCAGGAAAATTTGAAAAAACAGGGATTAGGCGCTCCATGAATTTCTCTTTCAGGGTTCATAGAGGAAGCTTGCTAAAAAGTTTAATTTTGACAAAAAAGTACGAACTCTTAAAAACATTCAGTGTATTAATTATTGAGCCAAATAGTACGTTAGCTGACTAATTATTAATAGTTACTTGGGTTGGAACAGAAAAGATCCATTATAGTTACAAATTTGACTAAGTTTGCGTGAACCTGTGTTAGCATCTTACAGATTGGACAAGTCTATTTTTTCATGGTAGCTATTGGTCGTCATCCGATCATTTTGATAGAGGCGAGGAGAATCAATGTAAATTTAGAAAATAAAAAATTTACAACTTTCCACAGAAACACTCGATCCCATCTATCCAAAAGCGCCTAAGTTTATTTATATGCAAAATGTTGATTTCATTTTTGGACTAGCAGTGAAAACGTTTTGGCAATTTTGACTAATGAGACAAAAATGCACCTTTAAATGACGTCCTTTAGTACTAGAGCGCAATTATAGTCAGTGAAGAAGACAGTAAGAAAAAAAGAAAGTAGGAATTTTTCGTTTATGCAATATTCAAAAAATAGGAAGCTAGAGAGATAATAAGAAAAGTAGATGTACGAACTCTGCTCTTTTTACCAAATCTTCACAAACATACGAGACCAGCAGGCGTTCATTGGAATCTCATGTATGCAAAACAGACCAAAGTCTCCACTGCAATTCGCCTGTAAAGTAGGTACGCAAACAGGAATTTTTGTTTCACGAGACCTTGTACTTGGTCAAATAACTTGCATCAGAACCGCGCTAACGTTAGCGACGCTGACCGAAGGTCATTTGTACTGACGTATCAGTGTAATTACTGCATTAGCGATGACCTCACAGCGATGGAACACTGGTTAAAATCAGTGGCGAATTTGGGGGGGGCAAGGGGGCCATACCCCCCCTAAAATTCTAATACTCTGCCTTGGCCCCCCTAACTCAAAATCCTGGATCCGCTACTAGAAATAAATTGATATTATTGTTGATTAAAACTGGTGATTTTGAATTCCTCACCAACATCTAAGTTAGGGCCATTTGTATTTGACAAATACTACCAGCCAAAACTTGGTGGGTTAGGGTTTGTTTCTCTGGTACGGGTTGGTGAAAGTAGTTCCATTTGGTTTGAGTAACTCTTTGAACACTAGTAGACAACTGGTTCACAAGTTGTGATGACAAACGACCAGAGTGCTCAACAATGGACTAGACTGACATTATGGATTTGGCCTCGATTTAGAAACCACTATCATTTGTAGTGGAAATCAAATCGTTTTTTTTTTGCAATGTCATCTGCTTTATAACCTGGCAAGCAATCTATTTTGATCAGGTGATAACAAGAGATGATTGTTTTCTCAACTTCCTGCTTCCAAAGTAAGTGTAGTACATGTCTCAACTTGCCCCATTTTCCCCTACATCCATGCAAACCCAGCATTAAGTGTTTTCAGTTACCCAGTTTCACACCAAAAACGAAGCTCTGTCCAATCAAACTAAAATAGCAACTCCAGTATACAGCAAAATGGCATGGAGAAAATTAACAATTTGGACGACAATTCATGTATTGATGTTTAAATCTCGAGGTAATTACAAAATCTTAGTTGCAAACCAAAGCACCAATTGCAAGGGGAAACAATTCTACAGAAATCCACCACTACGTTTACAATACATCCAAATCACATATATAATATTCACAGTGAGTTTAATAAATACGGAAACATAGTTGCCCACACACTTCTGTAATGACCACATCAATAATTACCTGCGAGTGAGAAAGTGACTTTTAACTTATAACTTCACATAAAGTCATTTACAAAAACAAACGGTGAAATCGGGGAGATTTTAGTCAGCGCAATCAGCGTGCTATACTGCCACAAAAATACTTAAGCTATGTTAAATAATGCATTCGTGCCCTTTGACGTGGTTCACAAGCACAACATTAACTGTTATTGAAATGCCCTTTTTCAGTTGTGAAGAATGAATGTCAATTTATCCCAATACCGAAAACAAATATAGAATCAAACAATATTTTTAATAAAGACGCCTTGAATACAAAAACATGCTACTATTGCCATATAACACCATGCCTTAGTTCCCAAGTTTGAAACATAAAAGTGCTTTGGAAGTTCATTTACAGCTACATCAAGTTACCATTATGTCGCTCAAATCTACTGAAGAAGATTAACATTAAAAAAAGAATTACCCTCCTAACCAACCTACACAAATCACGCCTCAAAAGGAGGATTAAACAATTCCATCGCGGAATAAAATTAAGAAACATTACAACGCACCAAAAACTAAAATTACACCACCGTTCAAAAAGACCACACCAGGGATTATACCGGTATTACACAAAAGTTCAAAGGTCATCGACACATGACAGACTGTGCGAAATTCACTGTACTCCACATCCACTCTAATCCCCAGTTGACCTGGCCGTGACCTTTCACTCAACTTTGCTACTGGACAAACTGTCCTCGACGACCCTCCTCGTGACCTGTGACCCAGCTTCGGTGGCCATGCTCTGACCTGCAACACAACCGTGAATAATGAACGATTGAAGAGAAAAATGAATTTAAGTAAAAAGCCAAAATTCAGAGCTCATAGTCATTGCAGATGTGATGTTTTATCTTCTGAGTAAAATCATGAGACCAGCTGATAGCCTACAAGGCTAAATATGAACGTAATTATACAAATGAGAGATTAGATTTTATTGACATATTTTTAATTAATGCAAAGTAGACTCACAGCCTGGTAGGGTAATGGCAAGTGGATTCATTGCAAGTGAAGTTTTGTCAATGTTCTTGGACACTCCCTCCCTCATTCCTAAGAATTCTCACCTCTCCCCTCCAGGTAGTGACCAATTGTCTACCCCAAGGTCACCACCGATTGTTTGAATCGGGATGAATTTGAAATAAAATCATCTTATTGTGGCAAAGAGGTTTCGAGGTAAATTAAAACAGTGTTCATACCTGTTAGAGCATTATGTCAAAATTAAATTTTGCGCAATAAAATGACCCTGACATTTCAAATGAACTGTGTTATTCTTCTTCAAGGGTATGACACTTTCAAATTCTGTAGGGATCACATAGACAAAAAGTTCTAAGAAATCCAGTGTGAATGGCAGTTAAACGCACGTGATTGGCTAATCATGGTGGCTTTAATACAACACTGCAAAATATTCTGAGACAGTATCAAGTGAGGTAGGCTTTTACAACTGTCTAAATCTCCAATGAAGGCGATTTCTCATATTTGAAGAACAGTTTACTGTATGCATTTGCACTACACCCTAAAGAAAGCTAACCATAGGCTGAGAAAGCAGCAGATGTTTGCAAGACTATGATGTTTTAAATTTGCTTTGTCATGCAGTTCAAAGACAATTTCACGAAAATTACACCTGTCCATTTATTTATCAGCCACCACTTAGACCTTCCTGTAAATATGGAATAATCATAGATATTATCACAGACATTCAGACAAATGTGGTCATGCCCTAAGATAAAGAAAATAATAAGTTTTATAAGGCAAAATCATAGAAAGGTTATTGTAATATAAATGAGGTAATACAACAAACATGTTCAATTAACAAGATACCAATCAGGGCTTTGGCCTACCGGTATTAACAGATACTAAAAACGACTTTCCTATCCAGTTCTCTGAAAAAAATACAGCTCTGTAACCCTTGACAACCCTCAAAAGTTTTGAGGAAAATATGAAAACTCTGTTAAACAGGCAAGCATGACCTACGCTTTTAGTGAAATATACAGCAACTGTGGGAAAAGACCACCTACCAAGGACCATAATGTCCAAGATGTGAGACTGGGGGTATGAGTTTTTAGTTGATTCCTGCTTTTATCATTCAAGATTGACACCAACGATATTTTGGCAGGTGACAGAACGAGGAATGGTTGAAATCATCAAAACAAAGTTTAGTGCGCTTTCAACAAATACCTAGCAAAACTCAAGTCTGTAGATCACACAAAACACTTGAAATGCCCCATTTTACACTGGTTGAAATCGATTTAACCTATACAGCTTCAGTCATTACGTCTCATCGGCTGCATTACAAAGACCGAATGAGTTGAAAGGCGCTGCGCCCTCTGTTGGAAGAATCCTGTACATCCCCACTTCTCACTTTCATATCAAGAACTTTTAAAAAACCGGGGTTGTCATAGCAGATCTTGTTTATATTTTTTAAATTTTTTCAATTCAACAATGACGGGTTCAAGGGGAAGGCAGTCATTTCAGCGTCATTTTAGTTAGATTGCGATTTTCTAGTTATCCTAAATAAGTTTTAATGCTAATTAAATTCCCTAGGTTCTAACTGATTATGCATGGAACATTTGGATGTGATGCTTGTGACCCAAATCATACTTCACACGCATTGTTTGCGCAATGATTCATTGTGGACATCTTTTGATTACCGTATATAATATTTTCCAAAGATTGCCGCAAGTATTTGCCTTCGATACGTATCCTCACGTAATCCTAAATTGAACTGAAACTCAGTTGAACAAGCTTTAATCATTGTTTGATCCGCTGTGAACAGGAAATGGCTGAAATCAGCTCCGACAAAAACCTGAACCAAGTGCATGGCGAAGATGTGCTGGGTGCTGCTTTCGAGTTGGACAATGCCGTGACTATTCGCACACGCGGACAACAACAATTTCGTGGCATTCAATCACTCAGTGGCTGCAACTCTCAACACTTCACATTTCAAAATAGCACTCCTACAGATGACGATAGAGTAGCGAAGGGAAATACCGACAGTATGGCATAGTTCCTTAGAACATGTTCATCAATGACCTTCATGATCTCTGCATACACGTCCCATTCGTAATCCAATGGTAAGAAATGTTTGCCACACGCACGAGTTTTGTACCGCATAAGCGAGGGCATGAATGGGCAACGATGCATTCTTGAGACGGGCGAGTCAACTCCAATGGGTATGGAAATTGGTAGAGCAGAACTCCTATGCTCTCTGAAAGCTTATGATGCTCACATGCCAGTAGGCAACAACTTGCAGATGTACTGAATAAGACTCCAAGAAAACCAAGTAACCTTCTAACTTGGTACAGTTGACAAACACTAGAACGCATCCGATGTCCTACAAAGTCTGAAGCGCATACAAACAACAGGAGGTTCGTGCCGCGAACGTCACTTACGGAGTGACGGTTGCATAATTAATTAGAACCCGAGGAATTTGATGAACTAAAAACTTACCCAGGAAAATCATAATTTAACTAAAAATGTCAAAAAAACAGTTGCCTTTCCCTTTAAGTCTATAGTAAAATAAGATAGCGCGATAAATCTTGGACAAAGGTAACCAGATCTGACTATATGCAAGTATAGGTCACTTCTCCCTTTGGAGCCGAATCAATTGAATAGTGCGTTCACACTTCACGAGATATGGATAGGTTTTACATTAAACCAAAACCACTCCCAAGCTATGGATGAAACAGTTAAAGCTAATAAACTTGCATCCTAAATCAATTTGAACCACAAAATGATTTCAAATGAATTACGGCGGCCACAATGTGAGCGTGACAAAAGTAACATCTAAGACTAATAATACAGTTAATAAAAAACAAAATAACACACAATAGTACACATTAACATGTCACACTACAAGTTGGACTCGAGATCAACAGCATGAAAATAAAACAAAAAACTCAGAGACCACACTTGGACCACGGGAGCTTATTTCAATCTTTTAGAACATACCTATAGTACACATCAGTAAAGAGGGGAGTGTGGCATTCGAGTGTGGTGAACGTTTGCAATAGCGCCACTACATGACACGCGTGTCAATCGCTGTGATTGGCTGCTACTTGACCTTTGACCGGGGTCATTCATCGACAGACCTCCATCGAAGGTCAAGCAGCAGGTAATCGAGAATAATTTTACTAAACAATCATCGTAGCAACACAATTTATTTTACCCCACAGTTGCCAAAACCCATCACTTTTCTGAGGCTTGGTGCAAAATGATTACAATTCACAACGGTGTTGTTCTGCTAAGTGGCTCAGCCCAGAGCATGCTAATTACAGAGAAATGAATGCTAAGAGATAGACTACACAAACAACTACACTTCTTTCACGCAGTGATACATAAATGAAGATTGGCAGCAACAAAATCGTGCGAATGCACATTACAAAACACGTAACATTAGCGACTTAAGGCATACCGTGCACACTTTCAAAGGCCTACACGTCTGTGTCTTCAAAGCGATTTAAAAAAAATTAGAGACAAACTGACAGGCCAAAGTCATCGCCCATTAGCTCCACATCAAACATTGTAACATGGGAAAATTAAGCGTAAAACTTGCGTTACTACTGACTTTGCTATTTCCATACATGCCAACATTTTGAATTTAAAAATCAGGAAGTTGCTGTCACAAACTTCCCACAAACCAAAACACCACGAAAGCAGATGATCTTGTTATGCAAAAGTTTCTGAAACTGCTTGGCTTAAGTGCAAATAAAGATACTTGTGAGGCGAGTTGTGTATATTGGCACATGCAAGTCGAAAGAGCTTCACTGTAAAGAGAAAGAAACTTAGTGTCCGAAATTAGAATGCCCCAACTCTCGTTTCCAACAAGAGGCTGTTTCAGCTAGAGTTTTGAAACATAATCAAGAGGATTCGACAGCTTTTTGGGCGCACCGAAATGCTAAATTGGGAGGGTTGGCAATTACATATTTCCTCTTTATATGTACATGTCCCAAAATAATAGCCACATTACGTGTGTGCCCCTTATTGCGTGCTCACAACATGCCTTTACACAACATGTCAAAATACAACACAGGAAAATCTCACGTCTCTGTTTAGTCCTGTTTGAAGCCCATGGCATGCTTTGCAGCGTCGTTGATGGCGTCATCAAGCTCACCCACTACATTCCCTCCTGGTGGTTCGGGTGAAAACAAATGCAATAATTGAACACGTTTTCTTTATGAGTGCAAGGTGCAGGCCAATGTCGGAATAAATGTCACGTTTCACGATCGGGGCAGAAGTGTCAGAAATCACAAGCCATGACAACACACGACGCACCCGGTGATCTCAAAATCCCAACTTCCGCAAGCTGATTTTTTCCAGTTATTCCTCAAAATGTTTTTTCAAAATCTGAACGCTGTTGGAATTTCTGGTACAGAGACATCAGTCGTTGTGACCTTTATTATAAAAAAATTTTTAAAAAAATAATTGCAGGCGGTCTGATACACGTTGTACCTCGCAGGCCTCGCATGTGGGCCCATTCACTGATCGCCTGGAAATGTTTTTACGTGACCTTTATTGGTATTAGCTATATTTTGAGTTTACTGAAACTGGGCCACCAAACACTCGATGGTTCTAGTACCAGGAGTACTGTTTGTCAAAATGTCGCCTTCATTCATGTCTTTGAGTCAGAAGCACAATTTTGTGGAAAAGCAGAACTCAAATCATTTTTATCCACGGCTGTTCAGTGTAAAGTCTAATTTGATTCAATTTCTTCTCAACAGAATCTCCCACACATACTGTTAACAACTCTTTTAGTATATTGGAAAAATCTTAAGACGAAATATAAAATATAGCGCTTAATAGACCACTGTTAATAAAAATGGAAGGCAAATGCCCCAGAAATGAATAATTTAAAATATCAGACCAAAAAGCCACAGTGGTTCTGGTCTCTGCTACTACTACACCTGTACTACCTGACTAAAAAACTGCCCACCCGCATCAAGTTCATCCAGTTTGATGGGTTTTTTTTTTGAAAAGCTGCACAAAGCCACGATTTGCCAAGCAATGAGTAAAAAATATCGCATCATTTTTGCTAGTCTCGGGTGAATTTTCATTAAGACCAGAAACAACAGATGACTTTTTACTTTATTGGTTGTTCAAACGTTCAAACGAGCCAGGGCATTTTCTTATTGCGTTCTATGGCTGAAAAGGTTTTCTGTTAGCCAGTTATTTTGTTTGCACAACACCGACACAGGTTTCGTACGAATCATAGTCTGATAATGGTAGTCAAACGTCAACAACAGTTTACAAGTTGACTTCATGGTTAAAAAAAGAGATTGACACATGGCAAAAACACACAACGTGGAGATGTCAATCAAACGCCTTCACACCTGTTCACACTGCTGACAGAGACTGCATCTTGCACTTAACATACATCAATGTAAACACACTAACATGAGCCAAGACGCATTTTTAAACAGACGTTAGTAATATTCAACCATAAATGTGCATGTGTTTCTACAAGAAGACTCCACATTCATTAGGTAGCGCCAGTGGCAGTAACTGAGACATTTGTAATATCCAACCATAAATGTGTGTATGTTTCTACAGGAAGACTCCATATTCACTAGGAGGCGCCAGTGGCAGTAACCGAACCTTTCCGATGGGACACAGAACACTTACAACAGAACACTCACACAACTCCAACCACGTACAAACAACCAGTGTGACAAAACTTGGACCTTTTTGTCCATGGTGAGCGTGTCACTGTGACTCTGTCTAATACAGTGAAATCTCTCCAAGTTAGGATACAATATGGCTGACTAGCGAAAATTTTATTTTGTCACTTTTTCCATGAAACATATGGAGCACCAAATTATATAAATTTCCTTGTTCATGTTCTGTACCCTGGCTATCATCATACGAGGAAAACGAAAAAAGGCCAATTTTGCTAATTATTTTTTACGATATTGGCGAGATCTTACCGCAGTTGTTCTGCATCGGGACTCTGTGCGTATACGAGTCCTTGCGGTGCGGTGCATGGTGTTTTGTGGAGAGTGGTAAGGGTTCGGATAGTTCTGCCGCACGGGGGAAGGATTTGATAGCCGCACCCCAGCTTGGAAGTGCGGGGAAAAATGTACCAGGATACAAGTGGGGGTGTTGTGCTACTGGTCCCACATAGTGAGGGTCTTCACTGCACATCACTGGTGATCAGGAAATTATAATTCTTCAAAACTCAAAGTAGTGTTGTAAAAGTTAACTACAAACTGCACACATATTTATGGCTTTACATACAACAAGTAGTCAAAAATACTCAAAAGGTTCCACAACTAAGCTGCCGCGGATCCAAGATTTTGTCCAGGGGCGCCCAACAAGAGGCAAACATAGGGGGTGTTTGAGATTCCTCCATGGCAGCAACGTGAGAGTGACCAAGCAGTGGGGGGTCCGGACTCCCTGGATCCACGCCAGCTAAGGTGCACTCCAAACTCCATCCAATGCAACTTTGCAACAAAGTAAGCAGACATGCACAGACATATACAAATTTGCAATTTTCCTGCAGCAAATTTTGTCACCGACAACAAATTTCTCCCCTCATAGAGAAACCAATTTCAGTCAATCCTCACATGGCTGTTAAATGGACTAGTCTGCAATGTTTGGTTGCAAATGACATTAGATTTCACACAATTTACTACTGAGTAGTGTTTCACCCCCACAACCCATACATTAAGCCCCTGGCAGACAAGTGGGCTCATAGCTTGACACAGGTTAATTAGTATAAGTACATGTACAGTAAAATCTCACTTACGGACACGAAGTGGTGGACGAGTGAAATTGAATTTCGTCACGTTTTACAAGAGATACGTGACACCGAATAAATGTTTCGTCATCTTAAGTTCGTTCTATACAACAGCCACGATCGGACAATGTTCTGAGAAATGGGGCGGGGGGACAATAATAGCGATGTTTTTTGAAGAAGCTTTTGGAGATTGAAAAAGCAGACTTTTGACAATTGTTTTGCCCGAAATTGTTGAAATTGGACTGTACACAATTACTATTGTACATGCAAAAGACAAGGAGGAAGTATCAACAAGTTAATTGGTTTCCATCAATGCGCATCTCAACAGTAAGATTATCAAGAGGAAAACAATGAATCTCTACACGAAATTGCAGGATCACAGAGTTGATGGCAAACCCATCAACATTACTGATATGCATTTCATATAGTTTTCCATCAGAGCTTGCAAGCAATCTGGTGTTCTATTTGATAATAAAATGAAGAAATCTCCGTTGTTCCAGAGTTTCGCTATTGGTGATCGGGATAATAGCTCCTTTGTATTTGGTAGCTCTCTGCTCAAAGCATCTGCCCGACACTAACAACATTTGACCAACCAAGTCTGATGGTACAAACCACATGCAAGGTTTGTAACCAAACATGAAATGAACTCCAATAGCATCGTCACGAAATCAAACACCGCCACTCACAAAAGCTGCAGTATTTACCCAGAATGCACTTCCATCAAGTAATATTTCAGGGCAGTCCTTGATGTCACAACTTTTCTTCTAAATTCAAAGCCACCAAAATATTGATGTCAATAAGAGATTCACAATTATATCCAAATAAATTTTTATGGACGATAAATGCATTGTTTTCCTTTCATTTTCCCCTGTGAAAAAGTAAGAAATGTTGACCATGGCGTTGTCTTCATTTTCCTACCTCCAGCTTAGAAGAGCACATTTCGGAATGATGCTATTAGTTACAGCAAGCTCCATAACACCAATGCATAAGAACTAATAAGTTTTTCAAGCAATGGCATTTTAAACTCGTACTTGCCAGCAAAGCAGAGACGCCGTACGTGAGAGCCTCTAACTCCCCATTGCACGACACTTTAGAATTAACTGACACGGATTACTCATTTCAGGTTTAGAACTTAAGATTTTAATCTCTTTATTTCTGCTCCTAACTTTTGACACTTGAAGCAAGCACCAAGGCGTTGAAAGCGTTTTACATGCTTAAAACAAGTATTGAAAAGCATTTCTGTGTTTTTTTCTTAGTCTATGAGCGAAATTGGCAAAACCAGGGTCATTTTGTTTCAGCTTAATTTAAACCCTGCATTCCGAGAACAAGACCCTTTCAAGAAGGGTGGGAATGTCTGAATTAACAATCATCACACAGCAAACTTAACACCGTTCCACACATAGGAAACCAGCGACGTAGGTGCGAATCAGCCTTGACAAGTGTGAACCAGCCTTAATAGTTATCTTTGCCTCTAAAGCTAATTTCCCTCACTCAGTGCTTATCTTAACTCAAACCAGCGTACATAATCAGTATGTCCCCTTTTGTCTGAATTGTACTACTAGAACAAATGGTATTCTTTACACTGGAAACTTTTTGTAAGTCATGACAAGTTGGCCCTTGAGCAAATCTGCCGAAGGTTCATATTTTTCATTTGAATTACTGATAAATTGGACTAATAAAGTTATCATATAGGCACAATTTCTGGGAACAAGGCAGGTGGTCAGGTGAAAATACCAGAAGACACGGTCGAGGATGAATGAGCCACACCTTGACATACATTCTGCGGTCATGAGAATCAACATGTTGGACAAATTTCACAATGGAAATAACGGCGACCAACTTTGTGTGGGCCAAAAGGACAGGGGTCTGTTATATGAAAGAGACCTAGAGTTAAGACACACATTTGGCCTCACGTTCCCACTTCATAATTGCAGAATAAAGGTTTATCCACACTCTAGAAATAATTTATACAAACAATCTCACCAGTAACTAGTAGCTATGCGTATATTCTCAGATTTCCGCACTTTTAGTCAATTAAGAGAAAAGCATTTTTTCAGAAATACTTATGTGGAGCCCAAGATAAGATTTTCGTCTTAAATCATATTTCATGAAACAAACCCCAGGACATGCACAAGGGTTGACACCCTCCAAGCTGTCCAGGCACCCCCACAGGGTTGATGTCATTGCAAATGCTGATCACATTCTCGACAGAACAAGTGGATGTCATAGGGACAAAAAGTGGTATGTCCCCTTACTGGAAATTATGCCATTTCGGTTCTAACCCTTGCCACCTCTCTATCATAGAAAATACACCATATCAAAAGTTTTTACTGGAAAATCACGAGTTAAATTCACATGGTTAATATACTTATCGGTGTGGTTCACACGCAATCACTTTCTGACCACACTACTACTTAATGAGTACTGTTGATACTATGATTTTGAGAATTTCGAAACTTTTACGACTTGCAATCAACCATTTCTGTTTTGATATACACCTGTTTTTGTGTGCACTGATGGTTATTAGTAAAGGTTACATCAGTTAGTTGTTACATACATATACCATCTACAGTTAAATTAGTTACATCCAGTTATAACCACATAGTTAGACATTGAACAACTAGAGACATCTATTGTACTGTAACATCACAATTTCCACTACTCAGAGGTACATTCTCTAATGACAGTGAGCAGGTGGATAGCCTTCATGCCACGGGAAAGTTTACTAAACAAGTACGGGAAATGGTGTAGATATTTTAATAATTGAAAATTGTTTTTCATGAGATATGACCACCTCGTGCATCATGCCGGTATGGTGAAAATCAAAAAAGCATGATTAATGAGTGCATTGCACTGAGACTTTGATGACTACATACTAGTGACATCTATTGGTACAACTTGACAACAGTAAGGCACTGCAGACACTGCCTCTCTAATACAGCGGACAGGTTGCACACACAACCCAGTGACTGGACTTGTAAATAGTGTGTTCACTGGGTATCTACAGGTCCAGTGACTGAATTGTTTCATGAACCAGATCGATTCGGTGGCAAAATTTTGCCTCAGCATGTTTGACAAGTGTTGGTAGACACCAAGATATGATTAAGAAAACACTTAAACCAAACACAGAATACTATCCAGGTCAGTGCTATGAATAACACAATATGGAATGATAAGCATTCTATGAATCTTTCTTTGTCAGTGGATCAAAATTCAACTTGATACTACTGGATTGATAAACAAGGTAAAACAAATATGCCAGAAGGAATGTGCAGCGATTGATAAAGCTTTCAGCAGTGCAGTGTCCGCGAAATAATAACCACAAAATTATATCCCATAATCCGTGCAAACTTTTTTCCGCCATAGCCAGTATTATTGGAATTAGACATCCATGCAGTCTACTGCCTTGACTCTCAAGTTTAACTCCACCCTTTGCCCATTAATGGCCGTGACAGACAGCATGACACACCCCATTTGTCCTACCTTCATCCAGTGCCTTGCCAGCCAAGCCAGCTGCCTTGTCCAAAGCTTCGTCCAATTTCGATTGGTGTTTCAACACGAATGGACGGATGATGTTTTTGTAGATGGTGAGCGAGCCGTTCCATGACTGTGGCGCCATGCACCACAACAGGAAGAGACACTGAAAGAAAATGGGTAGATGCAAGTGTTTGCCAGCCACTCAGAACGAAACAGAGGTGTGGTTAAAAGTCTGCTAGTTGCCACTCAGTCAGAAACGGGGGTACGGCTAACAGTCTGCCAGTCCCTGGTCATAATGATAGGGTGGGGTTATCAATACAGCAGCCAATTAGAATGGCACAGAGGTGGGGATAGCTGTCTAACAGACATTAAGAATGGTGACCAAATGACAGCAGACACTCGGTGAGTCTTTTAGGATGGCACTGAATGATACGAATTTTCAAAAGGGTTGTGGCTATGGAGGCCTTTATTGACAAGTCTGTGCCATTTAGCCAAATATCTACCAAGCTATGAACTCCGTAAAAGTACACATTTTCTGACTTTAAACTGGGTCACGTGACCATGTCTTTTAACTAAAAATTAAGCAAAAAAGAAAGGTACATTGACAGCAGAATAATGGTACCAATAAATGACCAAATTTCATTAGATACTATACAATTATATACCTAACGAAATCTCAAAAACCTTAATAGAGTTTTCTAAATTATCCTTTCGGTTTTGTTTTACGCAACTTAAAGTTTACTAGTGAACATAAAAATCCTATTTTTGATAGCCCCTCGTGCAAAAGTGAAACACTTTAAAAACAATTCCTAACCACTACGCACACAACGTAGCCTCTGACAGTTTGATATGGCTCTGAGATATGATGCTCTGAAATTAGCCATCTTTTCATGATCCTATATATTCATGGGTGACTTTCAGAATACTAGTACAGTATATCAAAAATCCCACAACATGACATAACACAACGCTGCAACGACAGGCAGGAAACGATACAAAACAAACCATAAATTGCGTCTCCATCCCATCACTTAACACTTTTACACTCTCACTGAAAATCGTTCAACAAATTCTCATTTCAAAATGATGCAAGGTTGATGCTTCACATCAAAACTAACAGTTGAAAACTTGTAAGCTAGTGTTTATTGTGCACAAATTAGGTCATCGACGACAGCTCTGAATCCTCGTTGTCGAATCAGCAATTCCAGCTCGTGCCTTGTTATTGATTGAATAACGGGTGCTGATTGCATTCTTGTGTGAAAATACACTGAACAGCAACGCATCACATCTGACTCATTTGGCGGTTTGTTTGTGCACACGTTACGGCATTTTGTGCGAGTCAAGACATTCGCTAATCTAAATCCAATTTCCCCAGTTTACAGCCACGACTAATTGACAAAGGTTAGAGTATGGTAACGATCGATGGAACTGAGCTGAACCCTGAGCGCACTATAATCTACAACAGCCTGCAGAGCAGCATAGAACGTGACCAACGAGTGAAGTTCAACACAGCGTGCTTTTAATACACAGATTAGTATACAGTGACTAGATACTGAGTACACGTGCACTCTGACGCAGATACTGCTAGCGTTCTCGACTAGAGTATTTATTGATTTGAAATAGTCAACAACAAAAATCACCGTTTTTCCAAAACTGCAATGTAAATGTTCATCTACCAATAGCGGCACATCACTTAGGTTTTTCAAGTTGCATAGTCATGGCTATTCACCAATCATGTTGATAAAATAAATCCTCTATTAACACAAAACAGTTCCATATAAACTAGCGCGTTGATACGGTATAAACAATAAGTTTAGTCTTCTTACACATCATGTGCTGGTCACATCATATGACCTATAGGCAAGTCTGAAAAGATCTCCGTCTTGACAGAGGTTCACGCCTGGGACTTTATGCTAATAATGCTAACGGCGTAGTCCACCAAGGCTATCTAAACCAAGATCATTCTGAACAACACATCAATGTCTTCCTGTCATATAATCAGATTAGCCAATGAAAACGATTTAGCTATCACTCTAGGGGCTACGGAGAAACTGCTCACCTTTAAAAACGAGTAGAATGGAATCCAGAAGAGGAAGATATCTGCAAAGAACTCGACTAAGCTGAAGGCACCGTAGACTGTCCAATAGATAAGCCACTGTGTGTCGTCATCTTTGGTAGTGCTTTCAATTGCTTTAACGCTGAAAAGCAATAATAACACATTGGAGCATTTATGACTTATCAACTCTAAATAGTAATACTGCTCTACCTCAGTCAGTATCACATTGGAGAATTTATGACTTATCAACTCTAATTAGTAATACTGCTCTACCTCAGCCAGTATCACATATGGGGGTCTGACACCAACATATTGACTAAGTGCGGAAGTCAATAATTTTATTAAATGATTACAGCAGTAAGGAATTCACGGAAGGATATATTTGGACTTTTGATCGTATATTGATCACTTGTTCGGACAGTGAGCTACCATTTCTTACCCAAATTGCAGCGGAGAGATTTTGAAAAAACCTCCAGGAGTTGCACGAAGTGGACTAACGAACAATGGATTACATTTTGGGAAAGGAGTAGACATTTTTGTACAGTGGCATGACAGTGGGAACTGCCAGGTCTTAATGTAGGCTTGCTTTAACCTGATGGCTTATACGTTATGGCAATATAAAAACAAACACGACTTCAGAATTCCGATGGCATAAAGAGGCCTGAAAAAGATTTTCAGGTTCGGAGAGGTACTGGTGGCGTAGTGGTGAAGTAGTGGCTTGCAAACGAGAAGATCCTGGGATTAGATTGCATTTAGTTACCATAGCAGCAGTCAATACGAGTGATTAAGAAGCAATGAACTTGTACAGTAGGTGGTAAACCAACAAAGGAACAGCAAAAATCTGTCAACAATGGAGCAGTCGCAAAGAACCTCAAAGAACTCCAACATGTTAAGTTATGGTGTAAAAACATTATTTCTAGCCCTTGATGAGCTATGGTCATCATAGCAACATCTTGTTGATCTGATTTCGACCAAAAACAATAGGCTTTGAGATACTGACAGAATACATGGTCTGTATGCGTGTGTACATGCAAGCGTGTGTAAATTTCATGTTAATCAGACAAGAAATACGACATAGTGTGCGAACAAAGAAAACGAAACAAAAAATTCACCACAGAGCAACATAACTTGCTAACATTTTCTCTCCTAAAACTGACTAAACTGCGAAACAATTTCCACTGAGATGAAAATCCTCAGAAATCAGAATAGAAAAAGCCTTTCCGAGAGGAAGGGGTAAATCTTCTCTTGACCAGAGGTCAGTAGCCCCCAGCCAGTGCTTGCTCCAAGTCACTGCACACAGAAAGGTCAAACAGACAGGACTTGATAGCCAGCACTAGTCTTATCAGGTCTGGCAATATTGATGTCAGCTGTGAGACAACACTAAAGAAATTACCCCACCAGCATACCAAATACCCTCCATAATAGTCAATGATTAGGCAGGCAATATAGCTGCTGGCACACATGCGATAAGCCAGTAACCTTTTACTTTTTGATTGGCGAAATAAAATAAAGCATGCTACACAAGATGGAGGAAGTTCCCAGTCAATAATAGACTAGATACAAAAACTGCAATTATCTCCCTAAATATGCAAATTATATGTCACATCTTTCATGCAAAAAGTGAGAAAATAAAATATCACTTGTCTGCCACCTGGTGTCCTAAATTAGTTACCGTAATAAGTGAGGTAAAGCTGTCTTCCTGTTTATGTCCGTCATAAATGTTTGGTACTAAATTTCGCCATATTGTGTTGCAAATTGTAGAAACTTTACTAAAAGACAAATTTATAGTTTTTTCTTAACTTGGTTTCTACTGCGTAGATGTCATTAAGCAACGTTCGGTTTAATTTCCATCATATGCAGCAAGGAAATCAACATTTGAAAAAAATAGAATTTGACAATTATGGCAAATATTGCGTGCAAAAAGTGAAGAATCACCACAGGTGCTTTTTGATTGACGGTTAACTGCTTCCACCCCGCCCCCCAAGAACAACCAGGTCAAAGTGTGAGAACTAATCATATAGAATCCTACACACCCTCTCACGCACTGCAGTTCTGTTCAAACACATTTCCTTCCTCACAAACCCCAGTCATTTCACTGTCTGACAGGATGCATGAGTTGGGTGTGCTTGGCGATACTGCATTGCACTGCACATTTATTTGGTGAGATGTATCGAGGCTCCTGCACAGTACAACCGTGGAGAAATAAATATGTTCACATGAACAGAATTACAGCCCATGGCAAAAGAAATACAACTTATGGGAAAAGAATTACACGAGAAGGCTCGTAGGGTGGAGAGAAAGATTGTCGTGCAACCCAAAAGAGGGTGCATGCGCAGCAAACAAGCAATAAAACAATTGTGTTGTAGCCAATTTCACATTCCAAACTTGCATTAGATGCCAGACACAGAGGGGCCCAAAGGATTAGGTTGTGTACACCTGGGTAATCCAAATGTTAATGAAAGCCATCCTGAGCAATAACCAATCAGTGTCTGATATGGTGAGTACCAGCTTGCCAGCACAACCTCAGCTGGAACCTCACTTGCTAAGCACCGACTTCAGTCAAATATTCCTATTTACCGATATCAGTCCCCTGCCAAAATCAATTCTGTGTTCATAATTGGTGAAAATTAAGGAAGGAATATTACATAATATTCAGTTACAGATTGTACTAATAGATACTTCATTCTCATGACTGGGCTCTATCCTTACGAAAGTCCTTTACCCACTGAGTTAACTCCACTACTAGAGGTGCATGGTCATAAACTGCATAGCTTTCCCAACAGTTTTGATACTTTAGCCAACATTGACATTATTGTCTAATGGTGCGCGGTGTGCATTCAGTAACATTGGGACTTACACTAGGACCAAGCTAAAATCTAGCCAAAGTCACAGGTTCTTATTTAAAATAGCATACACGGCAATATCTCACATTATCTCGTGAAATCTTGCTTTTTAGCGAAGTCCTAGCGCTACTGAACGGGAGGCTGGATAAGAGTAGTCATTGTAACAAATTAAAACAGATTTAAGTACATATGTTTTTTTTGAAATATGAAGAGTTGAAACAAAAAAGAAATGCTTACGTTAAAACAATAGTGAATACCATAACATTCGTAATTTCCAACGCAAGTATTCCTGGTGTATCAAAACTGCATAAACCCACACTTTTACTGTGAAGTTGCAATGCGGTTCCAACTTAAGTCCAAGAGGGAATTTCAACATGTTTCCCACTGACCAACGTCCTTTGAACACCAAGCCATCCAAGTTAGTGGGAAAGGGCCTTAGCCATCGTACAACGTCCAGCTAAACTAAACCAAAAGCTGTTCTAAACAAGGGAGACAACTACACCATGTGATGTAGGACCCACAGGGGAACTGGGATATTTAAGAACGTGCCCTAAGATAGAAAGGATCCATTTGTTGGGATCTAACGAAAAAGTATTCTTTTCGTATGAAGAGGATTTTAACATGATTTTGTAGGGGATATTGACCTTACAAGTTGTTATTAATTATTGAACTAGAATTGATTTAAAACATTTTGGACTAATTCTTTTAATGCATCAAACCGTAATAAAATGTGAATCCATTCCCTACAATTCTGGAACAAAGAGCTCAATGCAGAGAAGTTCATTGCCAGCATTTTGCAGTGATATTGCTAGCACTCTTGTCACTCATGTGAACGTTGTATTACCTAGACAGCCAAGCTGTACATGTGAAGGTGTAATTTCCGACAGCCATAGTTTGTTTCCTCACCACTCAACCACTATTAAGGGAAAATTCGTGTCAAAACACCTTCACTCTCTGCCACAAATTGATTAATGCAAGATAAATACAGGCCTCTTACCCCTGCCCATGAGTGCACTTTGAAGTAAGGGTCTGGCTACAAATTTAGTGCTAATGGAAACAGTAGCATTCTGAGGTAATTCAAACCACGAGCAAAGCGTTAGCAAAAGTGGCACTTGTAACGTTCTCGCGTTACTGGCGTAACGTTCTCGCGTTACTGGCGTTTTTGCTACAAGCAAATGTGGTTGCGAATACAGTAGCATTTCAACCAATGGCTGAGCTGGATAAATGACTTTATTTTGTGTCGTCACATCGTTCTTCCAGCAAATAGGTTGAGACTTTACCAAAGCATGAGCTGGCTTCAAATTAACTAAAGTCATTACATCTCAAGAATGGCCAATAAAACTAATAACTTCACGCAAACAATTTCAAAAAAATTAAACACACCAACAGTACCTCCCAACACCCAACACCCCCCCCC
>NMRA01000061.1:1061702-1155261 GCA_002633005.1 Phoronis australis | reverse complement strand
ACACAGAGTGGCTCCGGACAGAATCGCTTGGTCCACGCTGAGGTCCCACACTCTCGTTCGGCGCACGAAGCGATGCCACTACTGCGCAACTTTGGCGTCCTTCGGAACACCGAGACGTTCTCCGTCTGACTGCTGTTGCTGCAGCCTCCGCAAACACATCTTTTCATCACTCTACGAACCTTCTCGACGCTAAATATACTTTACTTTCACTTCACTCTATACACTTAGTTGCTGATCCGAACAGTGTGCCGAACGACTTGGGTTCAACCCATGACGTTGTACATAATTATTATTTTTTTCAATTTTTACGTGTTTCTTTATGAGCTGTGCACTAAAGGCACTGAAATCAAGTAAGATATAATAATAAAATTTATTTTGAGGTACTAGAGTCATGTTGCGTACACTTTAACAACCATGCCCATCCTCGGCATCTCAGAGATAAAATTCCCGTGTAACTAAACAATCAACCTATAACTAATTTATCAAAGGATTCACATTCTCAAACGGATTATCTTTAAAACAATCAACAAATTCACATTTAATACATCCATTGACTAATCGTCCAAAATGGATTCACATACTCAATGGGATCAGCTTTACAAATAACAAATTGACATTTAACTCAGAAAAATCTCCCCAGTTTTGGACAGAACTGCAAATTGACATTTTTTATGTTTCAAGCGCTTCAGCTTCCAGCACTGCTGTGAATGCTCATACTGTTTCCAAATATTTTCTTATGGTAGAAATATGACATAGAAGTTGAACACGGTAAAGCATTAAAATTTGCTGCAGCAAATCAGAAAATCAAATTTGACTAGTTTGCCATTGATCATTAAACCGAGATATTTTATATTTGTACTTCAATAAATTGAGAAAAACCCTCAAAAATCCGATGGCGACACCTTGTGGAACTTCTGACCTCTAATCAACCCTCGCACCAGTATGGAAGCCCAACAGTCAGTCACATTCAAAGTACTCCTTAAAAGACTTTCAGATAACCTTTCTTAATTTCTTTAAACCAACAGAAAAGCAGTATCTAAATATAGCAAATACCTCAGTCACCTGGGCATTTATTTGGAAGAGAAGTTGTTGTTTTAAATTTTGCAATTTACTTACCATGTCTGACAGCTATGCAATCGTTGTATAATCAAAAGTCAATGACCCAGACTGAACTGGTATTAACAAAACTCAACCTAGCCAGATATCAACAGATAGAATAGAATGGTAGTATCACCTAAACATTGTTCAACAATGTTTTTGATCTGATACAACAATGGACCACTTGTCATGTTTTGCAAATTTAGGATACAAAATGAATGTATGTCGGAGAACTGGAGAAGTGAAATTTATTGTCTTTTTCTTAAAAGACATATGGCACCAAACGAACTTTTAATTAATTCAACTCGAAAAGTACCGCATCATCAGACAGCGTTTTGTATGGGTGTAGACATACGTCGACACCAATGCCGGAAACCTCTCCAAAAGCGGCAATATCAATCACGCGATAATTACTTTCCTCAGAAATTGATCAGATTTTAAAAGATTTTACTATATTACTTGCTTCTTATCCACCCGCTTTATCTGCTGTGAAGGCGAGAGGTCAAAGGTCATGATGTGCTGAACAACCTCAATCAAACACTTGTAAGACCATCAACAATCAGTAGTACTCTACACTCAAGACAAAATTAATGACACAACTGCAAATTTCTCCCTTGCAAAACTGAATGCCTCTGCAACTGAATGCTGTATATAATCAATATTTCACAGCTCGAGACAAAAACAGTAGTGAAAACGGCTGGCTTTAAGTGTTTGTTAAATATACAAGACTATTTTCCAGGCAGATGAGATTTAAGTCTCCCGAAAAAAGTTGACGATCGGATAGTGTTTAAAAGTCTAATTCTAAATTTCTCCAGTTAGTGCACAAATGAAGTAAAAGAAAGTAGTTCTGCTTGTCGCGTCAGCTGTTGGTATCATTATCTCGATTTATGACCCACAACGCGTGACTGGACAAAGCCTTTTCAATTTAGCCGGTGGAGCGTGAGACCCCTGAGGTCCCAATCGAGTCCTCACGACAACTTCGCGTTATGGATGTTATCACATTGTGAAGTAAATCCAGTATTCACCTATGTTATTTATAGCTTTTCTTATTGGATAACAATGACAAAGTGACACAAGTATGTTGTTGTTATCCTATGCTCAGTCATGTAAGGACAACAACAGTCACACGACATTTTATTTTATAACTTTATAATAAAATTTACTAAGAATGCACTAGATTTTATGCAAAAATAATTTGGGGTTAGTCAGATTTCCAACATTCTCTTTCATATCAGGACGTAATAATGCCAACCGTATATCAAACGTGACACACGTAAAGCCATCCATCCATTTGAACGCGATTCCTGACCCACGTCTGTATCCCACTGTATATCCGTGACTGCTTACATCCATGATCATAAGACTACACAAATAGTACAAAGGTTTAACCCAGGATTTCAAAAATACAGAGTCCAAAATAGGTTTGAAGAAACGATTATCCTATACGGAAGGCTAGCTCAATGAAATATTCATCGCATTTTTGAAGATATCTATCTTAATAAGGTGGAGGTGAGTTGTCACCCACGTGTCAAACAGCACCCACACTACAGCTGAACCTGGAGACAACAGATTAACCCAAGAACAAGTTAGTCCTGAAATGAGTTGTTGCTAGGTTTGAGGGCTGTGTTGATGCTATTTAAACTAGTGCAACTTACCCCACTTGTGACAACTTACTCCATCTTATCGAGGTCGGGTAACTAATTGTTCTAGGGTAACTTGAACAAGTGCCACTTCTAATCGCCGTGTGGCGCAAACCTGGGGCAAGATGAATTAATTATCAGCTACAAAACGTACAGACAGGTCTTTTTTGCGTGCCGTATTCACATCAGCTGTTCATTGTCGTGCAGAGCAGCAAGTTCCGCCTTGCGCTGGTTATCGGATGTCTGTGTGGACGCTCCACTTAAACTAGTGCAAGTTGTCTTAGCGTATGTCTGAATGTGGACGGGACTTAGGACAAACTTGTTCTAGGGTAACTAAAGAGTGTGTACCGCACTTGTGAAGACCATCTCTACCACTGGAACAGTGAGACTGAGAAGTGCAACATTTATGTTATTTACTCAGCACACCATAGAAGTGGCTTGACAGCAAACACTGTTTACACAATGGCTAAGCATGTTCAAACCAAACATGGCCACTACAAGCCATTAGAACATGAGTACATTTTAGTGGCACATGCAGTAAATAGACCAATTAGAGCTTCTAATGGGACAGTTTCAAACACAACAACTTCCAGTAACTACCATCCATTACAGCCTGGTCTTCAACTAATGCAAGAGAAATTGCTCAAGTTCTTTATCTAAGTATGTTCTGCATCATCATAGCTGTAACCGATAACAAAATTTGTCATACTTTTGTTGCTGTGTAGTTGGTCGCAATAATTTTCCAGAAGGTAACTGACACCACCCTGAACCCCAAAATCAAGGCATTGAGGGCCCTGAGTGGAACTCAAATGACTTAGCAGAATGCACTGTGAAGTCAAAGACACAACAGACTATGCTGTGAAATCAAAGACATACACAAAACGTATTGGGAGTGTCGCAGTCCTTCGTTCACTTGCCCAAATCTGCAACTGGCTATATTTAACACTAGCCTGCACCAGAACTGCTCGAAGAAAAAGTTTGATTAGAGGAGTATTTGTTAGAGATGGAAGGTGTCCCTCTAAGCACAAATAGTACTTATAACAATGTGGCTTTGACGTTTTAAACAATGTGAGGCAAAATTCGTCAAAAAGCTTCCAGCATATGAAGCGACTATACCAGCTTCACCATAAGTCCAGCTAGAGGTAGTGGTCACTGTCTAACCTTTTCAGGGATCATAGCCTCAATGTAGAATTTGGGTTAGTTTCATCACAGTTGCAGGGGTATCATATAGCATGAAGCAAAGAAAGTCATCCAAGGGAGCATTAGGATCACAGTACCTGACGCCCACACTACTTAGGTTAGTCCAATTCCAGAAAAAGTCACATGGCCAGCCAGACTAGTCTGCTCTACAAAGTAATGTGTCAGGCCATAGCACAAAACATGAGTTTTGGCTACTGAGGTCAACACCAGGGTGGTGCGTTGGTGATTACTAGAGATGTAAGAAATAGGTGGCGGCCGTGGAGGGATTTTCCCCTTCGCTCTCGGAATGTATAGGCACCCTTCCTCTGAGGAGAGTAAGAGCCGTGCTAGATAACTTGCCGTGAAGACATGACTCTAGGCCAAAACACACAGAACACATAATTAGGCTGTTGAAAACACACAATGTATTTTAAGAAATTCCTCTGCACCGTTTATTAGCATAAGAAATCGATACCTAAGCCAACAAGACACCTTGACCTAGATTTGGTTAGACACACCTTTAATGATGTATTTGCATGCTCCTAACTAAGCTAATATATAGCAGGAAGTGAATGACAATGCTGTTTGAACATCATCTTCGCTAAACGAGGTGCAGTTGTATTCATTGACAACTTGTGAATGTGAAAACAAAAAAAAATTGCAAGAAGGTGACCTTTGCCCTTATGATGTACCTGGGGGGCTCACTTACCCCACAGCATGCAGTGTTATTCCCCAACAGCACCTCACGATACTTACTGCACACTGTTGAGTGATTAACGGCAGATCATTTTCAGCACAAATATCATTCTTAAAAACATTTGTCAATTTTCAACCTACTATATATTCACATTGTGGCTGTATGTTGTGTTTCTAACTAATTTGACCAAGCAATCACAGAGACAGCGGGCAAGTTCCACATTAACACCGTTTACACTTACAAAGTTGACACGGATCAGCTGACGCGGAACAAGTTGTTCCGGTGTGTAAACGGACATGCACGGAGCAAATTGACACTGCGGTGACAAATTTTTGCCACCCGTTTGTGAGGTAGAGCAATTTGCGCTCGAACATCTTGCGCCGTGTCAATTAGAAGTCTAAACGCGAAACTGGAGCAAGGCGGAAAGGATCATCTCTACTACGCTTGTGCAATGACATACATACGGGTTCTTTGTCTCTGCAACTCTCGTCATTTGTAAACCTGCGTACGTGCGATCCAGTCTCTGCACCCTTTAATTTCCGTCTTGGCACAGTTAGTGAGTTGTGTGTGTAAACGGCCGCTTGACACGGGTCAATTTGCCCCGTGTCAGTTGCGCCGGGCCAAAAGTTGATGTCTAAAAGGGACTACAGTAATGTCCAGCCTTCAAGAGATAACAGAAAAACTTGAACCTTGATCTGTAGGGTGTACCTACCAATCTTACAAACTATGATGGACGCAAATTAGGAATGACTGAGCATTATAGGTGGAGTATTTCTACACCTAATTATAATATGGTGGGCAAGAAAAATATCAATTTGTCAATTTTGCAACAAAATTGACAAAAAATCTTAGTTTGTTGTTAGTCTTCTACAAGATAGAAGACTCAAACTAGGCAGAAATTTTTAAGAAATGTTCGAAAGTCCGTGTTCATACTGTGGGACGGCCTTCCACAAAAGTCTCAAACTCACCACACATAACAGGTGCTAAACATTCAAAACGTGCTATAAATAACTTATTTTCCATGATTTTGATTTACTGCACAATTTTCAAATTCAAAACATGTGATCCAAAGTGGATACAGCAAAATCCAAACTCGATATAGTAACGAGTCAAAAGGTTGTAGAAAACATAGCAGATGTTACAATTTTTTTTTAAGTTTCCAATATTCAAAGCATAAAGTTTGAAAAATAGAAAAGCAATTTTCAACTTTGGCAATTACTCTCATGAGAAATAGTGAGAAATCAACAACTCAGGCTATCAAGATGAAAGTTGACACTGTCTACAACAAGCCTTCTTTCCATGTCAAAACACATGAAGTGCCAAGAAAAACTGACTTTTACTTGGTCACCATAGAGACGTCAAGAACCTGACACAGGATTTTTCTAACAAAAGTTGGCGAAATTAGATTTATGGAAATTAGATTTATGGCAAGAGAGCTCTCGCTGAATATGTGAGAAGGACGATTTATTCCACACACAACCAAACAATAACTTGAGATCCTAATAAAATGTGGATGTCAATGAAAACCAATTGGCAGGAATCAGTCATTGGCACAGAATTACTTTTTAAAGCACATGCAATGATAGGCTACAAATGGGTCAGTTTTGGATCGAAGTCTCCTCTTTCGGAGATAGGAAATACACTGCATGACTGACCTACTTTTCAAATGTATGGATCTCCTGAGTTGTTGAAGAAGGAAGCACATTAATCCATGGCTGATATTTACCCCTATTTCCACTCACAATGCAATTACACAAGTTTGCCAGCATCAAAAGGATGAATTACATAATATTTTTGAGATGAGATAATGACTAAGTACATCATGCCATAGGAAGAACCAGGAAAAGTGCTGGACACCAGTGTTGCATTGTGGGTCAACACCTTAAAGAGAGGGTTGTGCTGTGTTATTTCAGGACAGGTCTATGATATGCCAAACTGGATTCAGAGACAAATATTCAAATGCGTCGACCACACCGACTTATCCCAGAACAAGTTACTCCTGGAACAAGTTGTTGCTAACTTTGAGGGCTATCCGTACGCTATATAAATGAGTGCAACTTGCCTCACTGGTGACAACTTACTCCACCTTATCGAGGCAGGATAACTTGATCTAGGGTAACTTGCGCCATTCTAATCACTACATGGCTGCAAACATGGGACAAGATGAAAGTAATTCTCATCTGGGATTACATACAGATGGATTTTCTTTTGAGCGCCATATCCGCATCAGTTGTCCATCGTCATGTACTGAGCGACAACTTCTGCCTTGTGCCAGTTATCAGAAAAATGTGTGCAGACACTCCACTTAAACTGCGGCAAGTTGCACTATTGCAAGTTGTTCTAAGGCAAGTCTGTGTAAAGGGGACTGAATTCAACTGACACCAGCAACAGCATAGAATTCAAATTCAGTAAAATTATGTGGCCACATCTCAACACGACTGGAAGACTTGCTACTTAGAGTGAAAGGCAGAGACAGGCATCAGCACAAGATCAAAGGTTGTTGTTTTATAGTCTTGCGTTTATGATATGCTACAGAACACCGAAGGAAGGGTACAGATCACGACAGCTGATCAGAGGAACACCTCCAAACTCAACGGAAGTCAGGCTTCAAAGAGCTCACAAACATAACAGAGGCAGCTGGAACTCAACATGGTTAGGTGAAACAGAACCAACCTCGCTGACCTATTGCTATCTGTCCATCTGTGTTCCAATTAGCTACATCATGGCTGGACAGTCCCTCCATACTCCCCAATCTTCAGACTGCTTGTATTGGTTGGGTCTCAGATATGTTTAGTCTATCTGAGGTTGGGCATATTGAAGCAAGGACATTGTTCAGAAACATGTGTTGCTGGTATTAAAATTCAGTTTTATAATTCTCAACAAAAACGCATTATGCGACATGTGCTATTGCATAACGTTTCGGTACAGAATACTTCTGAACAGATTTTAATCAATTTCTTCAATGAGCATAAAATTAGACAGTAAAGTTGATGGGTACTCCCCCCCCCCCTGACATTGTTACTCCACACAAAGCAGTGGGTCAAAGCCTCCCATTCCAAGGTCAGGAAGCGGGACACGTGCAAAGAATAAGTTCCATCACACCACACTCTGATTCTGGAGCTTCAAAGTTTTGGCCTTAAAAACGCCAGCTTTCTTAAAGCGTAAACTGCACTTTCAAAGGAACCGTCAATCACGTTATTATTATAGGTTGTACCAAATTTTAGAAATAGGAGATATGGACTATATACCAAATTTAGGAATTATGATCAATGTATACCAGTCTATTTTCAGACTATGTTGATACAAAAGGCAGTGTAGATCCTAAGAAATGTGCCAGACTTGGCCATGTGCCAATCTTTGCAAGCTAAGTGTCACTATACAATAGCTTTTCAACTCTTTATCTTGCACAGCAGAAAGAAATTAGGGATCTCAAACATGATTCGAGATTTTAAACACAACTTAGAGTTTTCCAACACACTCTGCAGCAATATTTTTTAATACATGGTGAAAACAAAATGGTGCTAGTACTAAAATTCCAGAAGGCTAAAAGGCTCAAAACGACTGGACTGCCCATAGAACTACAGCAACCTTGTTCTGGTATGTAAACAGAGCAAAAGCTTTAGACATCAGTATTTTTCTTGACCATACTAAATTACATACCGTCAGTGTCTCAGTGTGGTTTGCTTGAGGTTTTACACTCGAAACCAGAGTTAGACATTATTACTTAAAGCTCTCGAAAGCATTCCAAGTTAGGGTTCAAAAATAAGACAGCGGAATTGTAAACTAGTACATCATGAAAGACAGCAGTCGACGACTTTACAACAGTACGTTATCTCTACGCTAATCAAAAATAAGTTCTGATACCCATCTTGTAAAATCAAGTACCATTAACCCATAGCGGAAGCAGCTCAAGTACACAGAATTGTCCAAGAGAAAATTTCCCTCGTTTTGCACGAAAGTAATACCTAAAAATGTCAATCGTCTGTAATTCAATGACTGATTACCTTGCCGCATTGTACATCACAGACCCTTTTGAAATCCAAGTAATAACAGCCTGCATATCCTCGCTCAATATTACTCGAAACAATTTGTTCACTGGTGTGCTTGGAGGGATGTGTAAATGTTAATAACTCAATTGCCTCTCAACTAGCCACAACTGACTTTTAGTTGAGGCAAAATTGAAAACGATTACTGTACATGAAAATCGCTGCCATGACAAGCAACTTGCATGTCACATTATCGTGACAAGTAAAATTGGTATTAAAAATTAAGAGCACTTGATTAAATAGTTAAATATTCATGAATTTCAAAATCTAACACTGTTCATTACTACCAGGCAGTCGCTCATATCTGTCACAGTCAGGGGCTTTAAACAAATAACTCATAACTTATAATTATTAAACATTATGCCTTATACTACTAAACTAGTAAGACAAAAAGCTACAAATCTATTGCAATTGGACATTCATTCTAAAACAAAAGCAAAAGTCAATGAGTGGAAAACGACCAGACCATTGAGAAAATTCGAAATCTGAAACCGTCACCTGTAAGTTATACCTGGTACTATAATAGAGACATGTTTTCTGCCAAACTCAAGACCACTCTTCAAGTACTGTTCTGTTGTCATTTCATACCACATTGCCAGGGACCCTTATGAAAGACTACAGCACTGTTCACTCGAGTCTAGTCGTGCAGCACACCGATGTAGGTCACAGTAAGCAGCTGTATCACAGTCATGTGATAAAGCATTACCAAATTTATCACCTGGGGTAATCACGACTCATCCATTGAATACAAAAAAGTTTTTTAACTCCATACACCAACCATTGGGGAGTTGAGATCTGGTTCATGATAACCAAAGGGAAAATACCCTACACACAGCTGCGCTTTGAATTAAGATACAGTGTTCTCCACATTATAAACTCCAAACTCAAGGAAAATGTTTAGTGTCAATTAATGACATTGTTTCATTTCTAATCATAACCATGGGTGTGCTGGAGGTATTTATATATGGTTAAAAACTGCACACTGCACCGGTGTGACCTACTTTTTAGACACTTCAAAGTTTAGGTTTCCTACTAATGTATCTCATAATTCCTCCAAAGCATTTGACAGACCCAGAGCAGCAAACAAAAGATTAAAAGTTCCTTTAATAATACCAATGCCGATTTTAATATTAATTAGACATATTAAGTACTACTAACATGAGTACTGATGTGACCTAGTTTTTAGTGACACCTGTTGTCAAGTTGAATAAGCTCATAAAGTTCTAACTTGCCACTAGATGTCAGTCAAAATCAAAATTGTCTTTATTAAGCAAATTAAATTGTTTCTTTACAGATTGACTTGCAAAATTTTAAAGTTATAATGACACAGTAGATTAGTAATTTGATTAAGCAAGCTAGATGAATCCATGAAATTTTTGTTATTTAAAGATTTTTGCAGATTTTATTAATTATAATTCAAACTCTTGTAGTGTCATACAAAGTTATACATATAACGTTGACTGTCTCTAATAATCTGTTATGGGTTAAATGTTGGTAATCAAGCTCTGCTTTGGTGTCTTGTGCTGAAATGCCAAGCCAGGCTAAAAGTTCAAACTTGACACAGCACTTTCGAAACTCAAAAGGGCAAAATCCAAACTCTTTACAGCTTCAAGTTGTGGAGAACACTGCGCCACTTTGTGAAAATACCATAAAATCTACAATTCTGGTGGACAAGTGAAATTTTAATTTTTGTTTTATTCATAATAGCTCGGTATCACCAAAAGAACATTCCATCAGTTTTATGTGCTTTAGTTAACACAAGACAATGTTTTGTGAAACTGTGGACATTCGAAACAATGCTAAGAAGCTTTTGTAAACAGACAACCTCACTGGAGGGTCATATTAAAAATGTTAGTGTCAAGCCCTCAGCTGAATTGTCTTTCAGTAAAAATTCTGAAAAATTTTCCTAATTTGTTAAATTCACATTTTGCTCTAGAGACACTGTAGTTATAAAGTACAATATGGGAATCATGTTCTTTGTAGAAACAAAAAAAGGCTTTGGAACAGTTTTACACAAAGTACTTTTTGTGCCAAATAACATTCTAAAAGACCATTAAACAGAAATGTGCCATTCGTTAGCAAATTGATCAGATTCTCCACACCAAAAGACTCAACCATACTCCCTTACATAATCCCATATGGGTGAGTAATATTGCCAGGTTGACCTTTGACCCAAAGACTGATTGCATGTTGTGGGAGTAGATAACACAATAGGTGCTGTCCATGCACAGTGCTCAGACACTCCCAGAAGTGGCCTCTAGATTAATACTGCACTTAAACAGCCACCCCAAAACTTTTGTGTGCAAGGAATGTACACATTTATAAATGAGAGTTTTCTGATGACACGGATAGTTTCTGGGCAATTCCTCAGAACTACAGTATTTTCCCATTCACCAAACTACAGTGGCAGATCCCTAAATAAGCCGTGTCTATTAATCCAGATTTTACCATAGATACTAGTAGATTACACTTAATATTTTGATATATATCATAGAATCCCCTCCTGGTGGAGTTAAGGCAATTGATGCTATTTGAGAATAAAGTATGGTAAAAGGGTAATCGGCCAACAATGAGGGTACATGAGTGTATTGAGATAAATTATTTCAGCCGAGAATATTATAGCCAAAAGGTGTCCATTATCCACTACTTTCACTGAAATACAATATGCCTGAGGGAAACAACATGTAAGTGTGATAGCAGTGACAGAAATTAGATACAGTGTCCAGTGTCTTCCAAATGATTTTGAGAATGGTCTAGATAGCACCATGAAAGTGGTGAAAATGTTTCTCAAAATTAGGGACGGTTACATAACTCTGCCAGTGTTTTAAACTAGAATTTTAAAATTTATTTACTGGTATATGTTCGAAAATCCGTGTCCATACTGTGGGGAGTTTGTAGGTTATAAATGCATCGGACTAGAAGACCAAAACTCAAATGTGCCGGAATTTGTGAAACAAATGACTGAATTCACAATACTTCAAACAAATTACATAAATTTTTCAAACTCGAGGCAAGCACGCCAAGCTCGCACAAAACAATTGTGGAGAACACTCAGAAGCGAGGAAACTTAAATGCAATTTTGACAAAAACATTCTCTCAACTACAAGACTTAAAACACATTAAACAGGGTCACCCCCAGCCACGCAACTCACACTCATTTCATGGAGTAGGTTGGAAGCATGCTAAAATTCAGTCTGTCTGCAAACAGTTACAGGATGCTGGAAATGAGAACCTGGGAACACCCTCACCAAGATATCCTTGCCTGCTAGCACTGACCGCTGCACCATGGAGGCACAGAGTAGCAGCAGCTATACCAAGCCTTCCGGTGACTGACCTCACAACACTGCAAGCTGCCCAGTCTGAATACCCAGGTAACTGACATTATACAACGGAATATGGCACCGTCCTTGACCGAAACACGCTGCTGAGCGCTGGTTTCACAAAAGCAGAAATTGTAAATGACGCAGAGACCCTTAGCATTATTCTTAGACCAGACAAAACGAGACAAGAGACACCAGCAATAAAACAGATTTTGCATGGAGAATGAAGCAGTCTCAAGAGTCCTCTTCGCTGGTCCACTTCAGCAATGACTAATGTTGACTTATCATCAGACATACACCAAGGCAGTCACAGAACAGATGTTCGAAAACTGTAAAGACGGCTAAGTCATCAGTGTTGAAGTGCGATTAACATCCATAGTCTTAATCAACATACCTAGTACGAGGTAGAGCCGCCTGACACCAGTCTTCTTCTCTGCCTTTTCAAGTAAATCAGTTGCAGCATTCTTTTCGTGTAGAGCCTTATCCAATTTTTCTTTCCATCCTGCAACATCTCCGCTCGCCATCGTGAAAATTTATGGGAGTAAGTTCGCCTCTCGTCCACCTGCGAGATAATACGAAGATTTCAGACAAATTCTAAAAGAGGGCGCTCGCATCTGTCAAGTTGTCAAGATGGCGGAAAGCTTGAAGGGTTTGTTTTGCAAGATTCTTAAAATGTTAATGTGATGTAACATGTTTGCGTTTATCATATTGCTTACGATCTTTATGTTCTTCTCAATCTCATAACTTGAAAACCAGACTTTTCTGTCTAACTTTATCGGATCTTCGTCCCATTCTCGGCCTCCGGACTCACGACCGGCACTGGCACTGCCCAGCCACTCTATCTGGGCTGTTAGGCGGCGATGTCAGTGATGCGATTTAGGATAAGCTAATTTGGTCAAAGAGCATTTGTTTGAAAGCAAAGTCAACTGAGCATACTATGAAATCAGTGGACCACTTGTCAACAAATTGCGGTGATAATAGACAATCACTGAATCACTGATTAACTGAGTTCATCCGCTGTCACAGAATCGGTGAATGAAGGGATCGTTACGTTAGGCGTTATGATTGTCTGGTTCTCTAAATCAGGGACCGCTTTATCCAGCCAGTTCCCATTAGACACCTTTGCTGTGGCAGGATATGTACTGGTTGAATAGAAGTCACTGATTTGGAGAGCCAGGACATAAATGATGCCAAGCCCATCCCCATGGGCATGTTATTCGATGATTGTCTGGTTCTCAAAATCAGAGGCTATTGTATTTGGTTTGGCTAATTCCAGTAGGATACAGCGGTTCATGCCATAACTTTTTATTGAGATACATACTTTTGCTAAATCACTTCCCTAGGAGATTCGTAGGTGTCACTTTCACCGTATCTTCACTAATCTTGTAAATATTGACCTTTGAAATTGATGTTTTTTGCCAAATAATAACGTGGGTGTATTCAACTATATTTTTGATAAGGGTTACAGTTGAGTTAGGATACCCAGCTATTTAAACACAATGAGAGGACACTAATGGCCATAGCGAAATGTCTACTAAGTTATGAATTGCTGGAAGATAGAACATGGAAATTCTGTTTGTGAAACAAAGCGGTCATATGAGACAAAATTTTGACACCATATTTTGTCTCAGGTTTGACCATCCAAGAAATCGACACTAATATGCTGTTTGAGAAGTATACCATAGAGGAGATTCGTGCCATTGAAAAAAGAACCGGCTCAGATATTGAGCATAAGAAGGAAGAACTAAGGCAGATGGTTGGGTAAGTATGTACAATGGCTGACATTGAGCCCAAGATGTAAAAAGTAAGGCATATGTTTGGGTGAGTGTGTTCAAGGACTCAGACATTGAGCCCAAGATGGGAGAACTAAGGTAGATGGATAGATAATTGTTTACACTGTCTCAGATATGGAGTACAAGATGGAGAACCAAAGGCAAATGGTTTGGAAATTACTCACATTGGCACTTGCGTGAATGGAATGCAAGATTTGGAAGAAACTGAAATTAATATGTAAAGTACACTGTCCATGAGATGACTTAAGTAAAACTAATGTGGAGACAGACTCATTTTTAATTAGCGACATTGAAGTACCTTAGTCATTTAGAACAGTTGTGTTATGTGCTTGTTGCCTGTGTTATGTGCCTGTTGCCTGTGTTATGTGCCTGTTGCCTGTGTTATGTACCTGTTGCTTTTTATATGTCACGTGGTGGTGGAAAAGTAATTGACAACCCCTATCGACTTTTTCTAAAATGCGATAGTCGAACATCATATGAAATCNTACTGTGCACGCTCCAATTTTTACCGCGCTCGCTAGGTGATGTGACTTCATGACCTCAATCTTTAAATAGGCCAAAGGTGAGCCATTGCGGTCTTGTCAGTCAAATGTTTGTTTCCAAAATTCCACCACTTATACTTGTCTTTAATTGGCATTACTTGAAACTGATTGTATTTCAATGAATTATTGTTTGTATTTGATAAAAATAAATGCTGTGAAAAGTCGTGAGTAAAACAAAGATTGTGCCCAGTTGGCTGTCGAACTAAAAGTGTATTGATATCAACAAATAATAGAATATATACAGAAATGTACAGGAAGTCAATAGGTTCTAGGAATATATGACTAATACAGTACTGACTACTACAAAACAGGAACCAGTAAACCATAAACAACAACAGGATAGAATATTATGTAACTACAGGATATAAACACATTCCAATATAGTTATCAGCTGTTGATATGACATTTAATAGTCTTTGTGCACATATTTGACATTTTAATGTTTAACAACACGACAAATGCACGGCTGGTTCGCAGCACGTACGCGAAGCGCAGGAACTTCAGCTTTCAAAGTTCGCCGGTAGGTCCGCAACTTCTGACCTTCGGCCTGGTTAAAAAAATGAAAATGTTGATTTCACGATTTTGGGAACTGAAATAGGGACTGCTTGAAGAAAAAGTTTCATAATGGGAGTATTTGTTCAAGTTGGAAGGAATTAAACACATCGACAACCTCCTAAGGTGTTCCTCTATGCGCAAAAGGTATTTATAACAACGTGACTTTGACGGTTAAGTCGGTGCGAGGCATAATTCGCCGAAAAGCTTCCGGCGTACAGAGCGCCTATAGCCTCTGCATCGCCTCTGGTTCGGGCCAACAGAGGCGATGGTCATTGCCTAGACCGGAACTGGCAGTGCCCAGCCACTCTATCTAGGCAGTTAGGCGGCGATGTCAGTGATGCGATTTAGGATAAGCTAATTTGGTCAAAGAGCAATTGTTTGAAAGCAAAGTCAACTGAGCATACTATGAAATCAGTGGACCACTTGTCAACAAATTGCGGTGATAATAGACAATTACTGAATCACTGATTAACTGAGTTCATCCGCTGTCACAGAATCGGTGAATGAAGGGATTGTTACGTTAGGCGTTATGATTGTCTGGTTCTCTAAATCAGGGACCGCTTTATCTAGCCAGTTCCCATTAGACACCTTTGCTGTGGCAGGATATGTACTGGTTGAATAGAAGTCACTGATTTGGAGAGCCAGGACATAAATGATGCCATGCCCATGGGCATGTTATTCGATAATTGTCTGGTTCTCAAAATCAGAGGCTATTGTGTTTGATTTGGCTAATTCCGGTAGGATACAGCGGTTCATGCCATAACTTTTTATTGAGATACATACTTTTGCTAAATCACTTCCCTAGGAGATTCGTAGGTGTCACTTTCACCGTATCTTCACTAATCTTGAAAATATTGACCTTTGAAATTGATGTTATTTGCCAAATAATAATGTGGGTGTATTCAACTATATTTTTGTTAAGGGTTACAGTTGAATTAGGATACCCAGCTATTTAAACACAATGAGAGGACACTATTGCCCATAACAAAATGTCTACTGAGTTATGGATTGCTGAAGAATAGAACATGGAAATTCTGAAATTCTGTTTATGAAACCAAGCGGTCATATGAGACAAAATTTTGACACGATATTTTGTCTCAGGTTTGACCATCCAAGAAATCGACACTAATATGCTGTTTGAGAAGTATACCATAGAGGAGATTCGTGCCATTGAAAAAAGAACTGGCTCGGATATTGAGCATAAGAAGGAAGAACTAAGGCAGATGGTTGGGTGAGTGTGTACAAGGGCTGACATTGAGCCAAGATGTACAAATTAAGGCATATGATTGGGTGAGTGTGTACAAGGACTCAGACATTGAGCCCAAGATGGGAGAACTAAGGTAGATGGATGGATAATTGTTTACACTGTCTCAGATACGGAGTACAAGAAGGAGGACCCAAGGCAAATGGTTTGGAAATTACTCGCATTGGCACTTGCGTGAATGGAATGCTAGATATGGAAGAAACTGAAATTAATATGTAAAATACACTGTCCACTGTAAGTAAAACTAATGTGGAGACAGACTCATTTTTAATTAGCGACATTGAAGTACCTTAGTCATTTGGAACAGTTGTGTTATGTGCTTGTTGCCTGTGTTATGTGCCTGTTGCCTGTGTTATGTGCCTGTTGCCTGTATTATGTGCCTGTTGCTTTTTATATGTCACGTGGTGGTGGAAAAGTAATTGACATCCCCTATCGACTTTTTCTAAAATGCGATAGTCGAACATCATATGAAATCATGCCTTTATTTTTCATTGCTACCTATAATAAGTCTTTAAATGAATTATTTATGCACCAAATAGACGTCACGGCATGAATTTCGATTTTTCAATTATGGAAGTTTCAGAGACTTTGGACTTTTATGGGTTAAATATGGACAGTTAAATCGTTATTTGATGAAACGTGAAATGACTCCAAGAAGGTTTACACTTATCGGTAGTGATGTTCACTGAGTTGAACCTCGTGTACATTATACTTTTTGCAGAAATTGCCAAGGTGATGTTCATCTCATCACATGGTCTTTTTAGAGATTACTTGCATTCACGTGATAAAATTACATCAATGACTGCACGACAGGTACGATTGTGAAAACAGAGATGGATCAACTAATCTCCCGTTTCTTGCAGAGAGCGGTATCGGGACTTGATAGAGGCAGCAGATACAATAACGGACATGAAAGCTAGTGCTGAAAACGTAAGTAGTGAACGTCAGTCTTATATTGGATTGAAATGGGTTTGGGATGCAGTTGCAAAATGCTACGTCGATGTTTGCACTAATCTGCACTTTTGCATCATTTGACTTGACCAAACTAAACTAAGGCGCACATTGTATTAACGGGAGTGTCATTTTGTACCTTGACGTATTTTTTACGTAACTACTAAATTGAGATCTTTTGGTAATCGTAGGCTTTTGTATCATTGACAAAATGCCCGTGCAATGCCACCTTTAAAAAAACATTTTGATGTATTTGCTCCTAACTATGCTAATGTATAGCAGGAATTAAATGTTATTTAAACATCATCTACGCTAAACAAAGTGCAGTTGTATTCATATACAACTTGTAAATTGTGAAAGCAAAAATTTCTGCAAATAGGTGACCTCTGCAATAATGATATACCTTGGGGGCTCAAACGGCTCACATTATGCAGTTCCACTTTAATTTGGCTCATGGTTTTGGGTGTAATTTTCGTTCTGGTTCTTCAGTACAGATAGTTAATTCTCCAAATTACACCTGATAAAAGGGAAAATTCACTCAGCGTCTAACTTGTTTTATTCAAGGTTGAAGATTATGGCTTTCGCTAGTTGTACTGTGTGGAATTTTTAAGAATCCTGCTGATCATGTTCTTATCATTTTTGCCCTAGGTGTCTCGCAGCCTGACTAGTATTCAGAAACACTGTGAAAGACTTGACAAGACTCACATGATTAAGGGAATGACCGGCTCACACACTCGTCTAAGGTAAGTCCATATATGCCTGGGACTTCACAACTGACCGGTTAGTTGGGGACTTGAATATTTTTGTGAGATTGGATCGTTGGCGGTCGAAACTGTTGAGTGTGGGTGTCAGCTGGGGTGAATTTACATTATCTCTGTTTTTGGAATGGTTTATCAAAATGGGGTTGTTAGAATGAATGAACATCTTTTTTGTCCATGTCTTTTGAAAACTTTGTTGAAGATACGACTATCATTGTTTCTATAATTTTTTTGTTCCCGTTCATGCTGTGGAAATGCATGTGTTGCCTTGGTAACTGTCAACTTGGTGTAATTCATGCCCAAGTACTCCTTTTAAAGCGTTTGCATTGACAGAGCAAGGCCCTGTATAGGATATCTTCGAGTTCATTATGGTTTGATTTTCAATAAACTTTTGGCGTTTTTTGGCAGTTTTCTATTTTTGAAAAGCCTTCTTTCATTGATGCAAATGCAAAAATTTTGACATTTTGTCTCATAGGTGTATAGTATTGATCTTGCTAAGAACTAGATAAAACATACCCTAAGTCATGTTAAGTGCTACATGGGTATAGTAAAATAAGAATGAAGCAATTTATTTTTAAGCCAAATGTAACATATATGAACTCCATTCCCAACCAAAATATAACTGAGAAATCAAGGAAGTGTTAGCTTGCCTGAAATCCCCACGGCCTGTATTCAACTTTCCTCTTTTTGTGGAGGAAGAAAAATTTGCATTGTATGATTGACCAGAACAAAACGTACATGTTAACAATGATTCACTGCGCCTCCCGCAACGTTTCAAAAATGTTTACATCTGCTTTGCAACCCACTAAGCAACAAGATCTCTTAGCATCAGATTTACGAATGTTAAACTAATGTAAAACAGTGACAAGACTGCAGCAATGTACAATTGAGGACAAGTGCTCCACTGATGTGCACCATTGTGGGTAATTACCTCAAAATAACAGAGGGCGCTGCGATATTCCCCAGTCCCAAGGTAATTCTCATATTACCTAAACACCACCCAGTGCATCGTTACTTAGTATTTAATGTTGCAGATTTAAAATTCGAGTTTGGATAAAAGGAATAACTCTTACAGTTGCACATTGCTACTTGTCTCTTTGAAGTAGACAGATACTGGTTCCTTTATACACTGTTGTGGTTTATATTGTGTTCCAGAAGTCAGGGTGACAAGAAGATCTATGAAGTGGCCTCACAGATTAAGTTGCTGTTGGACATGCCAGAAAAGGTAAACTCAAGTTTCAGGAAAATATGTTGTTGGAATTAGTGAACATTGTACAAAAAACACTGCTAATGTACATTTAGAATTACAGGCACAATTGGTGACATCGATACAAAACAGGGTTGCTTCTTTTCTTTTATATTAAAGAGCAGGTCTTGGTAATCATATAAGTGCCTTAAAATGTGGCAAGACATCGAGGAATAAGAAATATCTTCATCATTAAATGTTACATAGTTTACGTGCATTGGATAAACCATATACTTGCAGATTTGGAGCGCTATTGACAGCTGCCAGTACCTAGTGGCGACCGAGCTGTTCTTGTTGTGTCGTCACGTATACACTACCCTCCAGTCAGGCCGTCATGTGACTACAGACACCCTCAAGTCGTTCCCTGTCGTCTCTTGGCAGTGGGCTGCCATTGGGCACTTCAAGTCAACCATTCTACAGGTAACCATGCCAACTCACCATGAGGTGCCTTCGGTAACCTACAGACTATTTTGCAGGCAACTAGGACGTATTGTTGTGTGCTGCTGTGCCATAGTTAGGGTTGCCGGATTGAAACTGATTTAATTGTACTTCTTGATGTGTTTTCAAGCAATTGTTTAATGACAGGATCAGTGTGTAAGCTCTATATAGCTGTGGCATAGGTTCTCTGCTGCTGCTGATCTGACGAAAAGTTGGCCAATAATGCCTGCTGTCTTAAAAGACTTCACCGGCGACCAAGAATCGCCTAATATGTTCTTAGGTGTTAGCTAATTTGTTGTCAAGTTGTCCATTGGACAAGTGATCACTCATTGTGTGGTTATTTATTATGTTTTTTTTGCACAATATACCTACTGGTGTTCATGCACAATGTTATTCACTGGTGTTCATGCTCAATGTTATTCACTCCCTTTATCTTTGTAGGGATGCCATAATACCTTAAAGAAAGAAGACATCGGCAGTCAGGTATTGGTAAACGTTGTGGTGCCATGATCAAGCTTGGATAAAAATTAAACGATGAAATATTAAACCAAATCTTGTATGCAATGCAATCTTTGTCAGTGATACAAGCCGTAAGGTAAAATACGATCGACTGAATGAGGAAAATTAAGATTAATATAACAATATATATATACCGTGAAGATGAGGCGCATATTCATAGCCTTTGTTAGTGATGACCCCTGGTCCTACCTGCACGATTTAGCTTGAAATTATATCATTGCTTGACTATGCCATTCTTGGAAACTTTCTTGATATACGATCAAAAAACTTATAATATACCATTAGTGCACTCTCTACGCGTTTCAGTCAGTGTCATATTGGGAACTGTTGAAGGCATGTCAAGGTTACTACTTGTTTTCTTGCAGGTGATTGCTGACTGTCTCAGTTCGATCATGCTGCTAGAGGAAAGCAATGTTCGACAAGTGTTCACAGAGTTTCTGTTGGCTAGAAGTGTACGTATGTTTGGATTTCTACTGATCTTTCAATAATGTGGGTGGATTGCTAGTTTGGGTCTTGTGATTTCGTAGGGCCTCTTAATTTAACTTGCTGTTCCAGTTTTCAGATGCTTTATCCGTACAAATTAATGTTCATGTTTGATACAGTACACGCCAAAAACATTTACTAGTAACCCATAATTCACTGTAATGATGGTTTTGCGGAAGACAAATTCATCATCGCAGTAACCTTCATGACAGAGAACGGAGGGTAACGAACGGGAAGTTAAGTGAGGTGGCTAAGCGATTCTGTGATTAGAATTTTGCTGCTATAATAATCATTATCAGTCATTTTTGCTGTTAACAAAATGAGCTGTTGTGATGAGGAAGCTGTATTTTGTCTTGTAGCCTACTGTACGTCATGCTGTTTTGGAAAACTTGTTTTTTGTGTTTTGTTCCTTTGCATCGAATACTTTTAGAAAATGTAAAAATGGACACTTTAAGTGGAATAGTTTTGTTTTCTGTCAAAACGTTAACTTTTGATTTTGACCATTTACCTTTGAAAAAATGGCCTCAAATTGTAACTAACTCAGATCAGAAATGTCTTTTGGGCTTGAGAAAAACTAGATTTTCGTGCATGTACGACTACTGTAGCACCCCCTAGTGACAATTTTTTTGCCTTATCTCTGTAACCCTTCATAGGCACTTTGTGGAATTTGGCAGATGAGTGCCAGCTGACGACAGATGGTAATAAGTTTTGAACCGATCTGACTGCTATTGTATCCCCTAGTGGCAAATTTATTTTTTGTGTTTGTTTCTGTATTTTCGGAGTTCTCTAACTGGTTTTCACAAAATTTGTCAAATACTTATCAAGGAAATGATTACAGTATGCTTTCTCCATTTTTGTATGGATTCAACATATTACGCGCCACCTAGTGTCCATTTTCATTAGTTTTGAGTCCATTTTTTGCCATATGCCCCTTCATTTGCTAAACTGCTCAAAACATTAAGAAAATTGACAGACGTGTTCCTGATGCGTCTGTGGCTGTATCTCCTTAATCCTTTGGAGGATCTTTGTGAAATATGGCAAGTGTATTCCTTATAAGGTGACAACAGATGGACAGATCCGACTACTTCCTGCCTCCTTGTGGAATGAATTGGAGTTCCTCAACATTTTTTTACGATACGCTGCGAGAGAGACACAAGACCAGAGTGGCTTCATGTATTGTGAACTGTCTATTAGCCATTTTCATGATTCTAATTGACCGATGGCAAGCTCCGTCCTCTTGCATAAAGTCGACAAACAAACAATAAGTTTCACCTGACAATGAGTTGTTTGCGGGTAAAATGGCGGCTTGAAAACCAAAGCGTGTCAAGAATGCTGAGTTCTGATTGCTCATGTAAGCCGTCACTCAAAATCCTGACAAAAGGTCAAATAACACCCCTAGGAGCATACCATTTTGGTGCAGTCGTGGGTGCATTTCAGTGCTTTGTGTTGCTCTGGTATTATTTTTGTTCAGATAAATATCAGGTACTCTGATCTTGTGAGTTTCCACATGCGGGGCTTGTTAGTGTTCTATCGTGTTCATGTGTCACAGAATACCATACAAGCGATCTTCCAAGGGAGCCATGACAGTATCAAGTCACAAGTTTGCCGCGTTGTTGATCTACTGCAGACCACCATCCTCCAAATACACGCCTTGTTTCATGCAGACACACACCTGTTGATGGACACATTAACACATGTCACCTCATCTCCTACCGGTTTGTATTGTGAACTGATGACATTTGTGAATGTGTCATTTTTAGATCAAGTGTCACTGCTGATACCAATAGTTGCTGTATTATGTGCAGATGTCTTGTTGGTTTCAAAGCATTCAATTCTGCAAGATCTCTGCTGTGGTTACGTACAAATTTTATTGTTTCATAAACTAGTGGTGATCGCATTATCTAATGAATAAAAATTGATGACAACTGGCATGAAATGATGACGTATTGCTTTTGAATTTATGAAAAACATGTCATGCTGCAACTTCATTTGTTGATTTCATATCAATTTGTCATCATTTTTGTCGCTTTCTTCCTATATCTCATTCTCTTAATTAACAATACTACTAATGAAGCTGTGAAACAGGGAATTTTATCCTTCGTCATGTGTAACAATGTAGGTACTTAATGTGGCTTGTTGGCATTGTAATTTTTTGTTCCCCCTTGATTGACATCTCGAAATCACTTGGTATTAACCTGCCATCTGCTGGACAGAATCAAACTTAGGTTGAACATTACCTTGTGGGTATGTTCTATCTCTGTATGTACCTAGACATGTGCTATTAATCTTTGTCTTACTGTTACAGTAAGTCGTGTGCTCCTCCATGGTTCTTCCAACACACAACATCTCCCCTCGACTGTACTGGACTACATCCCCAGTTTGAGGTCCCCTGCCTCGAATATCACTCGCGAGAAACTCACGGAGGCATGCCAGGAATGGGTCAACTCGTATGTGTATAACTGACTTAGCCAACATAGAAACGCTGTCAGTTTCATTGTATTTTGTTTGCATCGTTAGATTTTAGTTCAAAACATGCACATCACCACATTCTCACTGTGGTTAGTGTTGTATTGATCCCAGCTCATTGAGATACACGCAACACACCCGCGCAGATATTATGCTGGTTTGGGGCAAATTAAATGTGCTAATGCTATCGAGCGGTGTCAGTGGAAAAAAATAATAGTGTCGTAAATGTCAAATGTCAGCATTGGGGTGTGTGCATGTATCGTATGAGGTAACGGCGGAGCTATTGATTGGTCGCTGATGCCTTTGCAAAGGATCTCGCACAAAGAGATGGAATACTTTTGGGAAGAAAAATGCATGACTTGTACGTAAGCTTAGAGCTGCAAAATGTTGAGAATTATTGATGCAATAGGGTATTGATATTTTATTATTGATATTGTATTTTAAGAATCGGTATTTTGATCAATACTTCTGTAAATGTGGGAACAAAAATGTATAAGTACGGAAGTTGGGCTTGAGTGTTCATGTAATTGGTTATGAAACTGGGAAAAAATTTTAGGAGTCGGCCATGCATATTTTTCCCCTATGCCTTGATTGTATCTGAGGAAAATTTTCTTGATATACGTCTTGTGGGCAAATTTTAAGATGTGCTTTTTGCCGAAAACTCTGGTATGCTAAAAGCTCTTACTTTTCAACAAATTGTTTTATGTAGTAGCCATCTCCATAGTAACCTCCTCCCAATTGTCTGTTGTCCTGCAGGTGTCGGTCCAATATCAAGATGGGCTTGAGTGCATTACTTTGTTACATCGGCTCGGTCAAAGGTCTAGCGTCCATCAGAGACGCACTGCAAGAACTTCTGCAAGTGAACCAGGTAATGCGTTGCACCATGTATTGTAGTGTGGTAATTTCTTGTTGATTGATAAATGCGTCTTGTTGATGCTTCATTGTTCCTCCCCGTCTGCAGTTCACACCAAAAATAACCAAACAAAATGGCCTTAATATTCAGTTATGACGACTGAGCCAAGAGGAATGAAGGGTTTTTGCTCGTCATGACGTGGGAAACAGGATTTTGATTGGTCAGTTTTGACTTGTGTTGTAGTATGTCAATCATTTATTGTTCAAAAATGATAATTGTGCATGAAAGCAATGCTTATGAGCAGGTTTCTTTCACATCAGTTTCGAGTATTATAATACGCTGTACTCAAACTCTGGTGAAAAGCTAGGTTCACACGAGTGCTTTACTCGAATAAGTTTTGACTTGCAATGCGTAATACTCATCTTCTGTGAGAACGATTTTTAGAAGACACGTTTCGAGCCCGCATTCATGTTTGTGTTTGCATGCAGTACTCTGGGCCCAGATAAAGATCTGAGACATCAGTATTAGTACACTGAGTTAAGTCACATTTGCTCACTTTAACAAAGACATTCCAGTGTCTGAAGTGTACCTTAACAGTTATTTTTTAAGCCAGCATTTACGTCAGCTTTACATGTTTGATAAAATCTGAAACATATGAGTTTGGACAAATTTCCTACCTGATAACATTAAACGTCAACTTGTTTAAGTTGATCAATATCGACATAGCTCATTTCAGAGGTTACTTTATAGCAAATTTGCTTCTGTCTCTAAACTTAAGTGAAATATTTCTCATAAGTGTTTGTGTTGTCATTGACGTCATTTCCAGTCTACTCTGTGTTGTAGAATGAAAGGCAAGACTCATGGAACACAGTGTGTGAACAGGTTATCAACAAAAGAATCACAGTGTGGGAGGAGTTTGTGCAACCATTAATATTCAAGAGGGCAGAGGTCAGTGATTGAGTCCGACTGATTGGCTAAGCTTTTCCTGACTTTTTTACCCACAGTAAAGGCATTGGATGTTCTACGTGTTTCAGAGATGGTGATTGCTGTCTGTCCTAGTACTTCACTACTCACAATATTCACAATTGACATTATTTTTGTCCCAAAATCCTTTGCAGAATGTTACCTAGAAGGTTTTTCTCAATTTTCACTATTCTATTTTTATCTTTCCATTCTTATGCTAACAAGTGCAAGTTTGTCTTGATAATAGTCTTAAAAAGGATGAGTGTTAGCCTGACTATGATGTTAATGTTTCTTTGACTTCTGGGCTGATCAAATTAAGTTGCTCCTAGATGTCAGAGAAATTAGATTTTTCTCGAGGGGCCAGAAGATTAATCAAACCTAGAGAGTTTAATGCTTGTTTTTTACAGGAGATCATTTCCACTCAGTTTGACGCTACCCAGCAGGCAACTCGTCAACACATTGACCGTTGCCTGGGGAGCGATCACGTGTCCAGTGGGGATTTGACCAGCTTCATCTGGACAGAGAGCTCTAGGGACGTGCCAGACAATGCGGCGTGGACTGTAGCACAGAAAAAGTCCTTGACTGAGGGCGGGGGTCTCCTAATGAAGGCTAAAGCATACACCCCTCCAGTGCAGAGGTGAGTAATACATGGTGGATATGGGGTAACGCATGCTGGGGAAGGGGTAAGGTGTGGATGGGGGGTGGGGGTCATAATACGGTTAGTTTATTAAAGATTGACCAATGAAAAATGTGTTTACTTGACTTTGCATTTTGAGATGTCATCTGCTTTGGAAGTCATGTTAAGATGTCTAGAGTGAAATTTCGAAGATGAATATTGGGAGGAATTCGAATAGATTTAGAATACGGGAAAAGGAATTCACCATATGCCATTACAGCGCCTTCAGCAGTGAGAACCGGAAGCGTACAACATCGGCATGGGTCAGGAAAGTACAAAGAGATATCGAGATTTGCTGGGCTGTGTCAGTACAGCCGGGAGAAATCTACTATGCCGACAGTAAAAGCCTAAAATATTGATGTGATGAGATGAGTTTTTACATAATGTCGCTTTTTAGTTCAGCACAACGCGAAACTGAAAATTGTTGTTTTTGGGTGTATCACAGCATCTTTTCATTGAAACTTAAACCTCAAAATGTTGGAAATTATGCTATGTGTAATCCCCATCTTCTTTCATTTTCAGTGTCTGTTTTGCGGTTAACAGCAAAGTGAAGTGTATCCTCGACGATGCCTGCACCTACTGTGACTCAGCCGGTGGTGACTCTACGTCGGTGCTATCATACCTACGTATATTATCTGCCGACTTCATCAAAAAGTGAGTGAAATGTGATACAGTAGTGCTTGAATTCTGTGTTTACCATTTAGGGCCATGTGTCAATACATGAGGCTGCTGCAATATTCTTGATCAGACACTCTTGCCCATGTGCAAAACAGTTGGAATACTGCATGAGTGAATTGTGACTTACCAGCTACAAAATGGCAACTGTTGTCGTGTATTCAATTCAATGTTGACTGACTGTTTGTACAAAAATTCAAAGAATGACACAGAAAACAACTCAATTTAAGACTGGTGTACACTAGAAGAGATAGTTGTCTACACCTGTTGGGGAAGCATATCCAAAAAGACTGGGCAAAAATTACTTTAAAAATGTACGACATATGTCCTATATGGTATACACTCTTGTTACCTACCTCCTTCAGAGCTGTCAATACCCTCATTTTGGAGCCAGATATTAGCCTCATGTTCCCCTCATGGCACCATAGTTACCCGGGTGGAGGGTCTGATGGGTGTGTTAGGCAACAAGATTGTTATTTCGTCTGTAAATCAGTCGAACATCTCACTGATGTTTTTTTAAAGACTGAAAAATGCAGCAATAGAATATGGGTAAATTTTGACATGCGAAAGGGTGTGAATTGAGACATGTATTGAAGAGAGATGTGTGGAGATATCTGAAATTCACTTGAATGTGGGTGCGTCAAACATTTTTTGGATAATTACTAGTGACATTACTGGCAGTTGCTTTGGTGATAACCAGAGTGACATACAGCAATAATTAGGTCACAGTGAAGTGCCAAGGTTAGACAAGCATTAATCAAGCTCATGATGCCAAATCTAGTCGCCTGAGCAACCTGTTATCATCATTCGGTTCATAGATTAGGAATTGAAACTTGTATTTAAACATTCTAATACGTTTTCCATATGAAAACAGAGGGTTTAGTAGATGGTGCTGTACATTGCATTTAAAGTTGAAACTGCTGAACATTCAGGCCCCAGTGAGTCAATGTGGTAACGCTTGTTGTCTACTGTGTTAAAGTTCAGCGCCGCTAAAAATGTGGTGTCCCTTCCAGTGTTGGCAGGTTGATCTGTTCACATGCACGTTATTACACTTCAGGTTTGTTCAGCATGTGAACGAGAAACTGTCGGAGTGTGAAGCTTCGTTACAAGGCCAGGAATCTGTGCAACTCTCTGTGATAGACAGGTAATAGCGAAGGTCAAACTGGTTTTAATACTCATTTTGTACTAACTCAGAGAAGGGGGTTACACTAACATTTACTAGGAATGCCTTATGCTGCTGAAGTTTTTTCGACTTTTTATTTGATTCAAAGTCAGTTGCTGCTAGTTGCTGTTATGTTTTCTTTTCACGAACTTAACGTACACTTTGTTGGTGAGCAAAGAACAGTTCATTAGAAACTATGCCTATTTCACGGCATCTGGTACTCTGTCGATAGGTTTGTATAAGGAATGCTGTCATCAAGAAGCCTGTTTATCAGTAAGTCTGATCTAAGGTCTTTTTGTGTGGAGCAAAGCACATTTCTGATGGCAACACGGCAATAAAACACTGGTTAAAATGAATTGATGTATTGTGGTGGTTTTTCTAACTGTTCCACTTCTGAAATTGAGCTCCTTGCAAAAAGTTAGGTTAGGATCATTTTCTTTACAAACAATAGCCAAAATGGATGAGTTAGGTTACGGTTCTCTGGTACCCATTAATGAAAATTGTTTGATTTAATTTGATTTAGTTACTCTTTGAACCGTGGTAGATAATTGACCTGCGAGCCTTGATGCTGGTGAGGTTTTGTAGTGTGGCGTTGCTCTTACTTACAGCATTCTACTACTGGGTCGAGTCTGCCTGGGAGTGAGTGAGCTGTGCCCGCAGCTTGTTGAGTGTATACTGGGCAAGGCAGATGTTGCTGATGCTGCCCTCAGGTGAGCTATCCAGGGGCAAAATGCCTTTGAGAATAGGAATACAGAGTCTGCACCGTTCTAGTGGTACTGAAAATGGCTGTTTGGAAATAAGTAGTATAGGAACTGGTCAAGTGGAAAAATTCATTTATGTGTTAAAGAAATTTGTTGGCTAAAGACATTATGTTAAGTGCAGATGGCACAAGTTCTGTTTGGAAGATTGTCAAATTGAAATTGTGAGATTAAACTTTACCACCAAACCCATTTCTTTGTCGAGATAAGATGAGATTTTTATGCGGAAGGTTATTTAATCGAGACTGCTCCACTAGAAAGTAAGTCGCAGAAGGAACATTTTCAGGCTGCTTTGTGTACTTCCATACTCCATCAAGATGGTGTTGTGTGAGGAAACTTCTTTGTGGTTTAGTTATAGAGCAAAGAGAACTGGTCGGGGTACTAGTGGTAGCAGTGAACTAGACAAGTGCATCGCTGAATGGAATCAATTAAAGTCAACACTGGTAGCATGTACCCAGCAAGCATTCGACCTCTGGAGTCGCTTTATCAGCGAAAAACTGATTAAGGATTTCAGGCAGGCGGTGCTAGATCACGGCGTTAACAACAAGTTGACAAGTGCCACAGTGAGTATAGTTACAAAGTGTCGAGTGTTGTGGTGACTTACTGTGGCAGTTGTGTGCTGTTCACTGATTCGCTGAAGCATTTCACATGCTCTGTTGTTTCCTTGGTTTGGTGTTGATTGATTTTGCTAAAGCATTTGATCATGTTGTAGTCCATCTTGTTGTTTTGAGTGTAGGTAGCTAGCTTATTGCCACTATTGCAAATGTAATATTCTTGACATATGTTTAAAGAAATAACTTGGTAAAAAAATTATGTTTATTTTTGGTTTGGAACTGCTTCTGTTTTGAAGGTGCTCATCTTTACTTCAAAATAAATACAAAAAAGTGCGTGCCCATATCATTTTAGCCAAAATTTATATTTTCTATGTGAAGTTCAAGTGATACATCTTTGTAATATTGTCTGTGTACTGTTCTTTTGTGACTCCGTAACAGCAATTATGAAATGACAGTGCTATTTATCCATAGCGATGGGATGACATTGAAGTTGAGGAGGAGACAGAGAAAGGTCAGAAGGTCAAGTCCACCATTCGTGTACCGTGTCAACCATCTTGGTACGTGTCAGCCATGCTGTTTGACATGTGCAGAGAAGTGAACAGAGTTGGCGGTCACGCCCTCTCGAGGTAAGTTTGAGATTTTGGCAACTTTGTATAATGAGAATGCACCTGTACTGTCGAACTTAGAATATGTGATGGTGTATTCTGATATTTTGGCCCATTTGTCAATATATGTCAAGGTGCACCTTTGTCTAGCTTATACGTAAATGCTTGAGTAAACCCGAGATGCAAGTGATTTGCACGTGAATGAAGCTAGGCTTTCTCGTTACAAGGCGGTTTTTGTGTCTTCAATTTAACATTAAATAATATCTTTTATTGAAATGCAGTAAGAATGTTCAATGATACACAAAAATATCCTATGTAAAAAGGCTGACGAACAGTTGATAGCTATCTGCGCTTATCAGTGAACCTTAGATGCATGCGTGCGTCAGTGATATTTTCACTTAAAAACAACATGGATATGAGCACATTTGTTTAAATACCCACACAATACATTCGGTAAATGGCTATTTTAGTCTTTGTTCCTTCTATTTGTTTCAGTTCTCAATTAATTTGTAAATGTTTTTATTGCTATGAACGCTCGCTGAATCTCTGGTATATTTGTCGATCCCACGAAGAGCAAGAATTTGATCAACTGGTGCAGGTCTTATGAATATACCAGGCAGGAATTCAAGCGAGTGTCCATTAAACCAGTAGACAACGAAGGATGAGTGCATGGATGTTTTAACTGATGTTGGCCAATATATCCGTTAAATTTTTGAGAAATGTTATCATCAGCTTTCAGTGTATCATCTTAATATAAGTTTATTTAAGTAATTCCTTGACTAAGCAGTCACTGCAAGCACTGAATGCCATTAGTCAGCTAGGTGTTCCAATTGAGACACGTTTCGGCAAAACGTCCGAGCTCGAGTTCAAGAACGACAAGCTTAAGAGCTTAGGAAAAACCAGTCAGATATACGAGACCAAGATAATCCACTTAAGTTTTTCTCCATGTTCGTTTCAGGAAGTCTTTAAATTTTTTCATCAAGCAGTCATCGCTATTAATCGTAGACATCTACACACAACTACTGGAGAACAACAAGGAGTCATCTTGGATGTCGACCAAGTACACGCTGACACAGTCACGAGCCCTGCAACACGTGTTTGACCTAAAGTTTCTCAACAGCCTGCTGAGCAGGAAGTCAGATACAGAGGTATGTAGTGTTGTCAGTTTTGATGGGAGATTTGTGACATGTCGGCCATCTTTGAAAGCAGTGTTTTCAAATTTAAGTGCTTAAAACCACCATTCAGTTGTTTTGACAAGTGGTTACATTGCCAGCACCATTAATCCTTTCTTGATAGCACTTCGTATCACAACCAACCGTGAATCCAAAATCTTATTTACGAGAAAATTGAAGAAAAGCGATTTTAATTGAAAGTTTCTTAGCTCCACGGACATGAGTGTGATGTATGAACATGCACTGCATCAGTGTGTCTTGTCCACCAACACACAAGTTTCTTGTACAAAGGTGTGCTTTATCCGTGGTTTTCTGATGTCTCGCGGGAAAGTGAAAAGAGCCACAGTGTTCTCAAATACCGAGTTGTCACAACCACCACAAACACAATGCCTCTCCATTCTTTATCATACCATCAGGGCTTGGAATTTTCCGCGAAAAACGCGGATTTCCGCTTTTTTCAAATGTGCTTTCCGCTTTTTTATAATATTTCCGCGTAAAAAAATCGGATTTGATATAAAATTTTCGCGGCAAATTCCTTTCTTACCGCGGCATTGCAGACGACGTTCACCTCGAAAAACGGAAGTTGCTCTTTATGTTTCGGAGGAACGTAAATTGTCAACATTGCCGGGGCATCTGGGACAGCGTGGTGGGATTTTCAATGGCGTCTCGTGTTATTGTTAAGCGCGGCGACAAATACTACCGCTCTGCAGCCAAAAATGTGTGGGTTGGGAGTGGACGGGCGAGCGCAGACGCATGCTACTGTTGGTGGTAAGGTTTTTCTTGTTTTTAGTCCTCCCAATTTTTGTCGGGGAAAGGTTCACATTGACCATTTCAAGGCTGGCTATCGGGCATGATTTGGGCCGTAAAAGTTTCAAAGTTTCCGCGTTTTTTGTCATTGGTTATTCCAAGCCCTGTACCATAATCCACGGAAAAACGAGCAGCAATATCTGACAACTTTTCATACTAAACACCATGGAGGCTGATGAGGGATGACTAGATTGATTGTCCCGATTTTACATTGTATGTACTAACCAATAAATGGTTATAACTAGAGATTATCTAATTAACATATCGTCAGATGTGTATGTGGGTATTTAATTTGATAGCAGTTAGACTGGTAAGATTGTTTTTGGTGTTTTTAATGTGAAATTTAAGGCTTTTGTGAGGTCCCCCCAGTTTTAGTAACTACAGTTGAATAAATTATGTTAAGCAGAATGAGAAAGCCAAGGTGGTGAATTGGTTGTCGTTTATAAACCAGTTTCGTAACTCATATGTTAAATGTGTGAAACCCAAGAGCATAGATAAAGGACCAAGATCTAATCTTTGAAATCAGACTTGAAGCTTAACCACTTATGTCACAGTATTCTAGTACAAATTTGTAAGTTTCTTTGAAGGGTCCCTTGTATTTGGTTATTTATTTAGTCTCAAGTTTTGAGTACAGAAGTTAGGTTCTTCGGGCAGGTGTTGTCTATAAGCGTTAGCAGCAATGCGATGTTTGAGACAGTGTGCATTTCTTAAAATCTCAATTGTTTTAATGTATCTATTTTTTTCATATGAAGCATGGTTTCCCTGTTAAATGTTTCTTTCCTGCGTCATGATTTGTGACATATTGTTGGCTGGGTAATCAGTAGGCCATGCATTAGAAATTTTATGTGAGTGCCCCTGTTGTGAATTAGGTGTACTTTCACCATTAGCCTGGCTGAATGAATTGTTCTATTCCACATTTTATAATTCAGAATTTATGAACTTTTAACATCAACATTGCTTTGAGACAGCTGTGTTTGTCCAGTACATGTTCGCCTGTTATTTGATTGTGCCTTTGATTTCAGGAAAACGATGTCTTTGTCCAGAAAGTGCCTGCACTTATCGAGAACCTAGAGAGCTGTGTTGACCCTTTTGACCTTGATGTCTTTAGTCCTCACGTGGAGCGCCACCTGTTGAGGCAATCGCAACGCAGTCTGGTGAGTAAATAAACTAAAGTGGTCCTGATTTTGTAAATGATTGTCTTGCTGTGATGTTGCAACTAAAATTATTTAGTGTTTCAAATAATTCTCTGATTTGATTTGTTTTCTCAATTTTAAAAACCATCCAAAGGTAGAATTTGCATATTTTATTCAGTTTTTCCAAAATATAACTTAAAAGTGTCATACCTCTGTATGTGACATGGGTCCTTATTGTCACCTCTCTTCCCCAGGTGTTGTTTGGTGCTCTGGCCTGCGCCGACAAGCATGGTGCGTATGGCGGTGCACGTGCCAGCACCACCGGCCAACAAGAGCAGCACAATGTCCTGCCTTTGACAGCAAGCTGTGGACGGTTCTCTCTGCTGCCTGTCACTACCCCGCAAACAGCAACCCCCGCAGAGAGGGTGGGGCTTATCAAACCGCAGGTAGGTGGGTTCACTATAGGTTTTTTGTATGATTCATCATCCCAGTTACTTGGAGATCTGGCATCTGTTTTATCAGTGGTGTTGAAGGTGTTTTTTTTATGTTTCTTAAAGTAGAAATTTAGGTCTCTAGATATCATGAAGCGGCGATTTTTCGTGCTGATTAGTATTCCCCTGGCGTGTAATTACTTTCCATTCAAACATTAGAAAATGATGTGAATGGCCTAGTAAACGGTCTCAATCATGGTTCAACATCAACAGGCATTGAGCAAAAAATAGTCTCTTGCTTCTTATTGAGCACTGTCTGTCAGTCATACGTGTTTGCTCAATAAAACTGAATACAAAATCAAGATGCTGGCTTTTCGCTGACCCATGCATGTCATGGTAATTAACACAGAAAAAGCTAATCGCATAGAATTATGTGCTGGGTCATGCCAGCTCATAGAGCCTGCTCTCTAGCTATAACGTAATGCCACAATCACTTTCAGTTTTGAGAAAGAAATAATTCGACTTTTTTTACAGAATGCTTGCTCAAGCAGCCTCTGAATCGGCGTTTGACATGTCTCATTCAAACTCGCTTATTTTTGTGCTTGTGAATCTCCCTTGAAAAGTGAAACATCGCATGAAATTCAAGTTTGCAATCTAATAACCTCCACAGCTATTTTTCACCAAAATATTTTGGTGTATTCTGATTTTTGTAATATCAATAGACATTTCGCGAGACGAGCAGCAAGCTACATTTTTGGCCCACATTTGCAGACGATATCCCACTTAAGACGGGCTAGTCCCGTAAAACGAAGCTCTTGCGAGACATTTCTGGTGATAAAGCTTTTGAAACGGAAATTGTGAGTTCAGTAACGGTTCTTTCACGTATTTCTTGTCACTGGTCAAGAGTTCAACAAAGAATGACGTAAAATTCATTAGAGAATAGCTTAGAAAGTTTACAGGAACAAGACAATGCTATACTGGCAGACTTTGTAGCTCGAGCTTTGCCCCGTAGACATTTCGTATGGATTGTCACGTTCTGAGAATAATTGGAGTGTGTGGATGACAGCTTAATGTTGACCAGTGTTGTTGCTTATGTTGACCAGTGTTGTTGCTTGTGTTGCAGATTTCTCCTGCCGCTTCCCAACCCATCATCTCACTGGCCAATAGGACTCAAAGTCAACATATGAAGACTTCAGCCTCGTTCTACGACAAACTGGGCTCGCTCTGGAGCTAAGTGAGTAAACGTGTTTGTTGCGTTTTTTGTTTGTCTTGTTGATTGGTGTCGCATTTACTTGGATCCGTGTGAGTGTTGTGTTCAGCTCCACGTAGAACTTGTCAATTAATCGCCAGGGAACCGGGGGAACTCACAATTCATTTGGTGAGACAACATCCCCAGCTGCATTCAGGTAGTGATGGGAAAATCTTAGTCTGTGAACAGCCCTGTCTCTGTGCAAGACAAGAAGAAGACGTATTCTTAGTCAGTAGGCCACCCAGTGAACATTGTGTGTCTTTGTGAATAATTTATGAATGTGTGTGGAGAATGAACTTCATCAAACCGAGTGAGAAAGCTACTGTTAACCTTGTCTTCCCTTCTGTTTTATACGACTTATTGTTAGGAAAGTGTTGTCAGCTTATTTATTACACAAACTAGAGGTGATTTTGGAATGAGTTAGCAGTTGGTCATTGCTCAAGTCTAAGTCGACTTGTCACAGAAGGTCATTATTTGCAGCAAGCATAGTCTCCAGCAATAGTGAACTAACATTAATTTTCGTGTTGTTCTCACTACTGTAGTGCCCCCTATTGTCTAATTTTCACTTCTGCATCAATATCTACCAAGTTCTTGATGGGTCTTTAGGAAATATGACATTGAGGAGAGCACGAGTGATGTTGTTTGAGACGAGTTAAATGAGTGTGGCATCCTGTTGGGGCAGTTTTGGTTTTCTTTGCGTGGCCATCACCATCTGCCTAGTGTCTCGATAGATCTTCATGAAGTCTGGCAAATACATTTCTTTGAAGGAGACGGCAGTGTCTTCCCAGTTCCATACAGAGTCGACCTATTCTGTGCCCCCAAGTAGCTATCTTTATTATTTTCTGTCCGCTATATGGAGATCGTGGCCACCGCTCAAATTTCGAACAGACCCGTGGTTGCACCTTCTGTTGGCAGTTTAGTTTTCCTTACATTTACCTCAGTCTCTGTGAAGTTCTTTCGAGGATTTTTATGAAAATTTGCTTTGTTGAAATAATTGAGCAGAGCATGGTTGGTGATTTTCAGACAGCTCCGCCTGTTGTGGAGCCATTAATGGAAATGTTATCGCATGCTTCAATATCTCTCGATAGTCATGAAGTTTGACACGTGAGTTCCTGTTGGGGACAGCGTGGCTGCAGGCCTACATCTAGAGGGTGTCCATGGCGTCCAAATGGACACCTTGACTCAAATTCAAACACCACTAGTTAAGATGCCCTGTTCAGCATTTGGATACTCAAGTAAAGTAAGCAAATAACAATTCTTGTTTCTTTTTAACTTGCTAGCAGCAGCCGTAGGACCTCATCGTTTTGTCCAGATTATAAAAGTTAGTTTAGAAATTTTGTAAGATACAAAAAACTTTAGTGCTGAACCATGGTTTCACAGTAACATAACACACTATAACAGCAGTTGGCATTGAGGTAATCGAAACACAGTCAAGCGTTACTGGTCATGGATGCACTGAGAAGTTGTGAAACCCATTTTGAGTGCCCTCTTTTTGAAGTCTTGGATGAACCTCCGCATGGCTGGTGTTGATTTTTTAGAAGGATGTTACTACTGTGGTGCTCCCTTGTGGCAATTTAGGTTTTCTTTGCGTTTGCTTAAATATCTTCTAACTACCAAGTTTTTCAATGGATTTCATGAAATTTGACATGCTTGTTCATGTTGAGGAAAGTACAGCTAGTGTTGATGGCACCCCCTGGTGGCAAATGGTCGTTGTGTCTGCTTTAGTATTTGCCAAGTTCTTTGATGGATTTTCATGAAGTTTGATCTATAAAACAGTATAACCTGTTGTCAAAAATAAGTACCTCCTTTGGAACATCCCTTCTGTAGATTTTGATGGTGCGAAATGAAACTGTTTGTAAAATGTTCGAATCCCAAGGCAAACCATTTTGTATGAAACAAAATCATAAAGGCATTCTTACATCAGAAATCGTGTTTGAAAGTCACCTAACTGGGCAGCTTGTCTCGTATGCCTCATCTGTGGTTGTTCTCTATGCACGTGGTCATGTTGAGAGTTTCTGTTCTCATTGACTTGTTATTAGTGATAACGATTAGCGAAATCTCCCGTTGTCCTCTTTTTGTGTGTAAAATAACCTACAGGCTGTTGAAAGTGAAGTTGTACTGTGGAAATCCCACTGAAAATGAGAACGCATTATGAGTGGCAATATGAGATGGCTACACCACTTTTGTTGCCAGTGTTGAATTACAGGAAAATATCACAAACTTCAGTCAAGAATGATTAGCAAAATTGGTCTATTCATTTTTCAAAGGCTCGTTAGTATTTCTGTGTATTGCTAAAGTTTCTCAAAACATTGTCCAATACCAGCTTTGCTGTGCAAGTTGAAGCTGACAAAGCGTTTAATTTGTGCTTCTCACTTTGTATGAGAAAATGCGGACAAAATGACATTTAGCTTGTCCACCATATTGTGTCCTGAATTGGTGAGTCTTTACTGTATTGATTCCATTGTGACATTGGCATGTGGTGTTAGCTGTGACTCTCCCCACACAAAGGATGAGAGAGGTCAATGACGAAAAATCCATGAAGGCAAACATGCCTGAACTGTTACATGTTGATCCCCTCACCACTCCAATTGTTAAGAGTGCAAGTAAACAGGCTTCTTGTTTTGTTGACCCCTGTGACCTTTGGGCAGTCAATGCTCTTGTAAACACCTGCAACTGTCTGTTCCCTTTGGATCAAGTACCAGTGCATGCCTTCTGCCAAATCTCTTCTTCGTTGTTGGGTGTTCCGCGGTTCATGCCCTCAGTTGGTAAAAATAGATGTTTGTGTGGCAGGAAATGAATCGCGCTGTTTCTGTATCAGTTATGACGATTTCCTTGTGAAATCTCAGACTCCATTAAATTCTTGACATTTGATGTTTGATAATAGCCAGCCTGTTTGAAGTGAAAGCAAATATGGAAAATGGAATACGAACGCGTGTCCGTAATGGTTCTAGGTCTCTATTCTGAAGGGTGGTTTACTATGAAGGGAAGTCTGTAGTCTGAAGTACAGCTATACACTGTTACTGAGTGGCGGTACACAATGATTGTAATTAAGAACATACCAGTAAAATATCAATAGGGAAAGTAACATTGGCTCCATGAAGTTTGATTAAGAGCATAATCTTCAGCAGTTTAAATTGGTTTCAATCATCTGGCATTCATACGGTGTCTAGAACAATTACATTAGCGTGTCACGCTGTACTTCGGCTGAAGGTGCCGCTGGTTTGTATACTAAGTCTTGTAAATGTGAATTTGTCCAGTTAGAGGAAGTAGATCACACTTAGTACCAATGTCACGATTCTTTTGACGAGTTTTGGTGGTTTTGAAATATTTTTAAAATCGCGCAAAATTGTAGTCACCAGGTACAGAACTTGGCTCAAAGGATTGAAGATTTACCTCGAGGCTCAAATCAGTCTGAACTCTCACAGACACTCGACATCAAAAGGTTTCATTAACTGCTGACGTGTGCACTTCTTAACCAGGTGTGACGGAGAATTGGATTATGGGTTACAACAAGCTCTCGTCAATTTAGGACACAGTATGATGGACAAGTGAAAGTTAATTGTTTCATTCTCTGTAAAATGTAGCAAACATCAAACGAATCTTTTGTTATTTTGATATAAAGTTCTATACCTGGCTACCATCACTCAAGGTTTTGAGAATTAGTGAGTGTTCGGAACGTTAAAAATCTTTGAAAAATGAAAAATCGATTTCCTCAATGATTTTGCGCAGATTTTACCGTCATTATTTCATGGTATTAAGCAAGACTGCCACTCCTGGCAGTCCTGGGTTCACTGCTTCAGATGAAAGTAGCACTATATGGTAATAAAAACAACAACACATTTAAATCGCCTTGACATGTTTCGGCGTTTAATTGAAACACTATCATCAGAAGAAACAATTGTGGCCACCTTGCTTTGCCCAACAACAAGTAATGAAACCGACACAGTCCGTTACAGTGGAGTAACAATAGACTTGACTAACAATGACAACCTGTGGTGTGCTAGTTACTGGCATATAAAACTACAAGGTCTACTCAAAAAAAAGTTTTGACTGCGTTAAGCAGCGGCTGCGGAGGAGGGGGGGAGGGGGTGCAGGCTATAGATGAACAGGATAGTTTTAGTTGCATTTATTGCCACTTATACAGTTATACACTATAGACGTACAGCATCATGTGGAAGACTGTTAAAGTGCATCAATAAAATGTATCACTATCAGATGGCATTGATAATTAGTTTTATTTTGCAGAGTGCTTGCTTATTTAGAATGCTTTGACATCAGATTGCCTCGTAAAAGCTTGTTTTAATGGCCCAATTTGTTATTTTTTTCGTCACAACGTTCCTTGACATTCCTGGTGGTGGGTTTAAGTTCTTCCAAGATCAATAGTTTTAATGGACTTTTTCTGCTCATTTGTTATGTAAATAGAACATCAGAAATCATGTGTCCAGCATTATAATCTATTTCGTAATCGACCTATAGAAAATATTGTACTCTCTGTGTCTTTAGCTTGACCCAATTTCTAATTCTGGTCTGCAAGAGGGGTTGAGTTGACAGGAAGGAAATGCAGTTTCTGTCTTTTTGGGATGTTGAACATTTTAAGAACCAGCTTGATGCCCGTTATTCAGTGGAGAAAACTGGTTCTCAAAATTCGAGCATGTTATATTCAACCGTTACCCTATATAATAGTAAACAGGCCTAAACCTTCTGTAAATGTGTGTAGTCTTTATAAGCACTGTTGGTTTGTAGTGATAAAGAATCAACAGTTAACGTATGCAACAGTTTTATGCGCTTTTTAAACAAACATTAAGCACTAAAGCTGTAATTTTTTAAGGAAACATTTTTTTATGTATATAGTTATATTCGTCCATACTTATTTCGCATTCAGGAAACAAACTGCATTAAAACTGTACTAATAGGGTTGGTTACGGACAAAGGCACCCGGTGTCTTGTCAAGTGAGGCGTCCTTCAAGTGAAAACGTGATCCCAAAATTTGCAATATCTAGTTTATAGAAAAACTTATTAGATTGCATTTTTTTAGCAATCCATCAGATTTTTAAAACACTTTAACAGTTACTGAAAATACATCCTTGAGCCTACTTTCCAAAAATATGCCCACTTTTGGGTAGGCCTATTTTCACAAATTCCCAGCAATATAATTATTTTTTGGTCTTATTATATAGTACAAACCAGGGAAATACTGAAGTTTAGTGATGAGATGTAGAACAAAATATTCTACTTTTGTGCTAAACTGAAAACCATTCATTATCTAATTTCTTTGAAAAGTGTTCATGTTTGTTGTAAGCTCTTCTAAAAAGTCTGTCTTGCTTAAACTGTACACAAGAATTTTAGGTGCTATTTCTGTTAAGCCTGCAGTCTTATTTACTGTGCGTAAGTTATTTTTGACAACTATTACTCGCTAAGGTAAAAATTCTGTAGTTTGGGACTAACTCTCCGAAATTCAAGCCGAAATTGAATGTTCTTGATTCTGAAGATTGGGACATGAGTGATTTTGGTATTCAAATATCTGACACTGCGTTTTGTATCAGGAGAGTCTGAAAATAGATGTGGCAGCTCATAAAATACCTGGAAATTCGCCGATGCAAGACTTATGCGCATCTTCTTAGTGTAACTGTGTATCGACCTTGGCAAAATATTCATTAGTCTTTCACTGTGCTAAAGTGGAGAAATTATTCCATAGTTATTCAATATTTTCAGCCGCAAATCTCTTCCAAAAGATGGATTTTCCTAATGTAAAGTTAAATAGCCATTTCCTGTATGGTACCCTCTCTGATTCTACAGTATTTACCCACAATGCAACGCCTCCGTAGGCACTCGGCCAACAGATGTACCCTCCTGGTGTGCTAACCACTTCATTACACAAGGATTGTTTTCACATTTATCATTTGGATGCCACCAAGTTTCACTGTAGATATAAAAAATATAAAAAGCTTGCGTTATAATCATTCTTCACGTGTCCCATGCTGCTCATAGTGTGTCAGCGCCCCTTCCCCGGGGCAATCATACTGTATGTTTGTTTTTCTACCTCCATATATGGAAGAGTTAAATTCTTTGGGATTTGTATGTATAGGTGTATAGAATATCGCATTCTCTTTGTTGTGATTGGTTAGTGTTTAACCCATGTGTCATTACCCTCCATGACACCTGGCTGAAAGAGATTCCTCTTGCACCCATAGTCAACTATTATTGGCATCTTGAACGAGGGCATCGACTCCTATCTGTGCGTAAACAGGAACATGTCCTCTTTGTTACAAGCTCTTTGTTGGTAGATAGCAGTTTTTCCACCAAACATTACAGGATTTCAAATAGCCCGAATCCATGTTTCATTTTGTTTGTGATTAATGAATCATTTTGCCACAAAGGTTTATTTCAATCTTGTCTGGCGCAGACACAGATTGGACCCTACGTCCAGTAGTTTACAGTTTGGTTTTTACTTATTTATTTTGTTTTCAATTATTTATTTCTTCGTTTATTTTGCCCATTATTATGCAGAACCTGTGACACGTGTCGTGTCGTGACTCGATTATTGAGAAATGTTGTATTATGTAACTGTAGGAACTTTCACTCCAAATTAGGATCTTTGTAATGTAAGCCAACAAAAGAATATTCGGTGCTCAATGACAGCAAGATAATGGTTGTTGCTGCCCATATCATTCCCCCTTCCTTGAGAGTTGAGACTGTCCAATTTCTGTCTTTCCATATGATATGCCCTACAGAACGCAAATTCTTCCAGCTGTTGTGTGTGACCTCTGACCTTTTGTGGGATGCTGTCGCCACCAGCTGCTGTTTGCACAACCTCTGATCTTCCTTTCTTGAGTCTTCTGCTAGGTGACCTATGACCTTTTGGGATCCCCTCTGCTGCTGTGAAATCGGATGCTATCAAAACCAGATGGCGATGGCCTTAGTCTGTACTGTATAAGGACATGTGCTGGTGTGGCTGGATAACAACTCAGATTTCTGGGGGACTAAGCCTTGGTTTTGGGTTATCAAGGCAGACTTGAAGTGTGACATACTGGCTCATTAAGACACTGGAGTTGTTGTCCTATGGGGGAAACGCGATACTGCACAACAGAAATGGGTTTCACATGACCTGTCAGTTTTTTGAGTCGCAGGCTATTTATGGGCAAGATTAGATTCCTATTGGGGAATGCAGGTTATACACTAGGTTTCTCAATGCTCAAAATGGGCGTTTTAATGGTTGCCATATTCCAAAATATAATATTGCTTTCTAAGTCCTCTCTGGGCTTAACACTTATTACTGAACATTGTACTTTTCATAATAAACATTTAAAAAATTAAAAAATTATGTCCCTTCTGGCTTAACTGAGAATAATTAAAACATATTGATCAGGGGAATGACTTGTATTGTACTTATGTATTATTTATTGTAATGACATTTATGCATCGTACAATGCAATACAAAAACAGACGTTATGTTATGCATCCCCAGCCTCTCGAACTTGTAAGTCACATGATACAAATTAACATGTAAGCAGGTATACACAATACAGGGTAGTCTTGCGGCAATCTAGTGCCCTAATAAGAAATACTTTGCAAGATCTTCTGGGTAATTTAGAAGCAAGTCTAGACGGGCGGGTTCACTTAGGAACTCCATTCTTGAATGAACCTATCAGGTGCAAACGAGAATAAAATGTATTTCGTCTTCTATTAAATTTTGTTTGCATGCTTTCCGTGCCGGTAATATCTCATTTAATCGAGTTCCTGACCCTATGATTCTTGTGAATATCATGCTCAATCTTGAACTGAAGTCCTCTTATGCTATGTTACAACTGCTAGCAATTTGGTGTAATGGTGTGGACGTAAATTTCGTGAATGATTGTTTTAACCTCTGATGGCTGCATGTGGCTACTGACCTGTTGTGTGCAGGTCAAAGTGAACTTTGATCCTCAAACAAAGCCTAAGTTGTGCCACTGAGAGTGAAGTCTGTAATTCTGATGCTGCTTGATTATCAGTTATTGGATCTGGTGACAGTGGCACGATGGCTCCACTATAATCACGATTAGTATTCACTTGGCACATGACTTAAAATCTCCATTTTAGATGCTATACGTAGACAAATAAAATTTTGTTATTTTTTCAATAAGAGATGCATTGCACCAAATCAATGCGTTTTCATGTTCAAGTTCTGTAACCAATTAGCTACCAGCTAATAATATTTTGTAAGATTTTGGCCATGCCTTGCGAAGACCTTAATACTTGGAAACTGGGCAGTTCGTAAGAGTTGCTTTTATGCAAAATTGGAGAGATTTTAACCGTTAACATATGCACTGTTTTATCTAGTATGTTCATTACTTGGTCTTGGCAGTGCACTCAACCTTCTTATGGAGAAGATAAAAATAGTTGCCAAGCACTGTGTCCATAAGTTGTTTCACAGTTCAAGTCCCAATATGGAATTACTTCCTGTTGAATTCGTTGCTTATTATTTCCCTCTCCCCCTCGTAATGAAAGCCATGGTATCATGTGCCAGTCTTTAGTCCATCTGTGGAGATGCACGGTTTCAGCACGGATCGGTTCTGGCTTAGTTGGGAACCGTCAGGAGTCTCGATCAGGTATGATCTCGGGTCACTGCTATTGGTCGCACAGCATTCTGCGATGTATACTAACGAGTACACATTATCCATGGTCCACCACCGCACTCGATCATTTCCTCAAGCTTCCAGAAGTCTTAGGGCAGGGTCTGATGCTAAAGTCCATTGGCTGTTGCGTTATCTTGTTCACAAACAAGTCTTTAATGTGAGAAAACGTTTCCACCATTATGTCTTTAACAAATAACTGGTAACTACACTATGTCATATGAATAAGAAAATACCGTGAACACTAAAGTCCTTGTCTATCTAGTAACATAGTCCTGTAGCTTCAGAGGAGGTCCAGTTTCTCAAAACAAACATCTAGGACCATGTTCCTCTATGGTAGTAGGGGGTTGCACTGGGTTGTTGTCGCCACTCGGTTTCAGCGTGGATCGGTTCCGGCGAAGTTGGGACCCATCAGGAGTCTCGATCAGGTATGATCTCGGATCACTGCTTGCACTGGTTATGGTGGCGGGAGTCCAGGTGCCTGTGTTTGACTGTGTGTTGCAACAAACTGATTCTTCTGCAAAGGGTCCAAATCTTGCGTTAATGCCTTGGAATCATTTTAGGCCTCCTCATTTTATTGTCTTTCTTGGAAACGGTCCCGGTTTTGCAATTCACTTCGCCCTCGCTGTAGACGACCAGCGGAAGGTAGCATTCGATAATGTCGTGAGTTCGGTAAGACGGCAGGAGACAGAATTGTAAAGTGAAGTGAATTAATGGCAAAAGACATGACACCATGACCTCCTGTTGTGTATGCCTCTGTTCACACCCGATTTATTTGAATACTGTTTCAGTCTCAAACACAAAATTAGGTATTCATGTGCAGATAAGAAATGAAATACAACGTTGAGACTGAATGAGTTCTTGAACATTATGAGTCGAGGGCATGCGGAAGTTCACCACGTGAGATTTGAAGTTTATGTTTAGAACGTTACCAGTTTTTCTGATATTAACCAATAAAAAATTTGCAAGCTGTGACGCCTTAGTATTGAGCCAATGAGAGGCTTTGTTGAACTTGACATTCATAATGCCTGTGGCTCAACCAAGCCATCATAGACAATGTTCCTGAGGTATGAACCATCATCATCATCATCAACTGCCTGACAGCCCTATGTGTGTCAGTTGTTAGTTGCCCTAGAGTGAAACCCAGTGCATATTATAATCCATTAGCCAATTGTGTGTCAGTGATAACAGGTGGAGTTACCCCCTGGAGCAGATGGCATTTATCCCCCCTAGAGAAGATGAGCATGCCATTAGGCCGTCATTTTCATTCAGCAATGGTATGTTGTTCCAGCCCTAAGGATTGAATTTCCTTCTATTGACGAGGACCGTCGTCACCGTCGGGAATTTATCCATCAGTAACAGCGTGCTGTTTGATCTCTAGGGATGGCGTCAGCCCTTGGTGGAGATGAACATTGCGCTTTCCTGTCCCTTTGTTGTTCCAGTGGTAGCTGTTGAGTAACCCCCCTGGTGAAGAGGCTCATCACCATCTGGCAGGCCTCCATCTGTCTGTTCTCTCACTACACTATTCTTAGCCATCCAAGTATTGACATTCCATGATTGGTATATACCACAGCCTGGCCTCTCTATACATAGACAGACAGGCAAGTTGCAGTATAGCCATAGCATATTCTGTGAAAGATGATACTGCTGGTCTGTGCCCTGTACGTTATGAGCTGAACATGTAGTCCTAGCTCTCTAATTCAGGCTAATTCAGTGTTCACATACATATCCAGCTTGACTCTCTGCCCAGCTGCCCTGCCGTTTTCACTTACGCTGATGTTGAAAATAATTGAAGAAGATGAGCTTACAGGAAATCCGTGACTTAGTGTTCCATGCATTTACCAGTCTTATTCATTTCTTTCGATTGTACAACTTTTCACAAATTGTTTACATTCAGCAGTTGACTCACAAACAAAGAGTTTGCAAGACTTTGGTTGAGATCTCATCGCTTGGAAATTATTGCTGCAGAAATTCGTTTTGTACATTTCAGTTCCATGCAGTGCCACCCTTTGTTTGTTTTTTAATACACAGAATTAGGATTCCTAAGTACACCACTCATAACATCGTACTCTAACTGATTGCCCCAATGAGAATATTCGCCTCTGCAGTTATTGTAGTTTGAAGTTGGCAATTTCTGCTTCACATAATTTAATTAGTGCTTTATGGGTCTTAAAAATGTCACCAAATTCAGGCAAAATTATAGCAAATTTTTTTTTCATTTTTCAAAATTAAGGCGTCTAACATTGCGAACGCCCACAAGTTCTCAAAACAATGGCAGCTGTAATACAGAACTTTGAAATAATAAAACAGTTATTTAGCGCTACTTATCTTCGATGAAAAAATGAAATTCCACATCAGCGACATTGAGTCCTAAACTGATGCGATTTTGTAGACATGACTGAATTAGAAAATCCAAATGCCTCATAAAAATCATGGAATGAAAGTTTGTAATTTACTGGCGGGAGCTTTTGTCAAAATAGTGCAAACGACAAGTTTAATAGCCTGTTTCATGACCTTTGAATACACATGCATATCTATAGAGAGCAGTCGCGGGTCCAAAGGGTGGTGGTCCAGAGGTCCTTACCTCGCTGCTTAGTCACCTTTACATAGCAGATGTTAAGCACCCACCATGTGTATCCCTAATTATCCCCTTGTACAAAATCCTGGATCTGCGACTTGGGAGTTCATGGGTGCAGACCCCTGCGATAAAATCCTGGATCTGCTACTGGGGATTTCACAGGCTGCAAAGCCCTGCACAAAATCCTGGATCTGCCACTGGGGAGTTCACGGGCTGCAAAGCCCTGCACAAAATCCCGGATCTGACATTGGGGAGTTCACTGCGTGCAGACCCCTGCTTGAACACTTTTGTATTGTTGAAGTGGTGGCATGTGAAGTGCTGTATAGCTAACATCTGAGTTTTCTTAAAGGCCCAATGCACCCCTAATCAGCTCAAGCTGAAATTTCAAACTGCAAGCTGTCATTAAATCTTCCTATTAAAGCAGATAGTATTCTCGATTCCGTCGCTGGTTTTGTCGTAGCAGGTAACACTTGCCTGATTACGAAACTAAAACAAAATTCGACTCCAAAACATGAACCAAAAGAATGCTGTTCAAAGATGGCGCTGTGTGACCGTCCATCTGATGATCAATTCCTTTACACCTTGTTTCAGAGGTTGATATGCGTGTGAGGTCAGATATCCTAGGTATATTATTACAAGACACACTCTCCAAAGTTACCTATGGCACCTGCTCCTGCCTGACAGGGATATTAGACGTATGTAGATGGCAGTCCATTCTATGCATTAAAGATGATACATCTCATTAAATATTTAAATTTGTAGCAAGCTCCACCTTCAGGTGACTTCCTGGAAAACTGTATGTACAAGAAACAATTTGTAAAGAAATTGCCATTTTCCATACTCATTTACATAAAAATACTCTCGCAAAACGAGACTTTTACGAGATTGTAATGGTAACTGGTTCATGGATGGAGGACCTGGGGTTGTTTGTAAATTAGTACTTCATTTTCATATTCACAATTTAATGACTATACGTTGTTAAATCAAATAGCACAGTCCATCCATACTGTGTTTTGTGCCACAACCCCCAGCCAGTTCTTTCTCATGTTTCACCTCATTGCAGTTTAAAGATGCTATCAATCCATGCCTTCTGTCGAAAAACCAGTCTCAGTTATAAAGTCGGCCGCGTTTAAAGGTTGAGAAGGACAGACTGTTCTTCAATGCTTTAGATCTGGCCTGTACATGTTGCTTTTCACATTTGGTAAAGCTATAGGGTGTGTGTGTGTCATGGCAATTTTAGGTATTTAGCATAACCCTATTCAGTTTAAACAAAAGACAACAATGTGACAAGATTGCTCATTTCTTAACCTCAGAACTTGATTTATTGTGGCTGTTATCCATCTCCTCCGAGAAGAGCAGAAGAGCGGCGATAATACCACCGTACTTTGATTTTCGGATTTACGCTTTCCCACTGAGTACAAAACCTAAAATAGGGAAGTTGCAATGTTAGTTGAAAAGCGACATTTCTGGCAATCTTTGTTGTCTGGTCAACGCTCTGTCATGAGGACTGGTGGCAAATGTCACTGCCTCTAAACTTTCTCATTCTTTGAAAGGTCACTGCTCATAATATGCATAATTAAATGTGTGCGTGGTCTGTGGTAACTAAGTTTCGTCGTTGGCTTGGTTGGAGACTTCGACTAACTCTGTTTTGAAGTGAGATTTCCATTGCGTGCTCTTGTCCAGTTTTCTGGTGGAGGAAGGCAATGTAATTAAAGGCACTCGCGTCTTAATAATCTTAGTTTATTCAAATGAATCTATAGTAACGTCACAATTCCTTCCTTCTGTAATCATTGAAGTGACATCAAGCCCGTGCTATCTGTCAGAAAGGTATGATTTAGGCGACATAACATTGCGAAATTGGTCTTCTTGTCTCGTTCCTTTCTGTAGAAATGATGACTGAGCTGAGGAATAACTGACAGTTCAACATTCTTAGGCGAAGCTCATAACATTTCAGGACATGGCTTGACATGGATTTTTATGACATTGGTGTGAAGAAATTATGAACTATCTTCTCTCTAAGCCCATGAATCAAATTTATTTTTATTTTGACTGAGGAATAATTTGAGACTAATGTCGGAATGCTAAGTGTCCTATATCAAACTTTGGCTTTTGAGAGAAACCCCAAGTGTAATGTCTTAAAAGTGCAACTTTCATTATTTTGCTCTAGTTCATAAGAATCTTTCATTGGCATATCATTTATGTCACATTTTATGGAACTTTCTGGATACACGTATTGCAATTTTCTAATACTTTTTGCCATTGCAAAGCGTGTTCGTTGTAATCAAGTCCTTTGTGAACAAAAATCAGACGTAGCTTATCCAAACACAGCTGACCTATTTTCTACAGCGATACAAATGGGAAGTTGAAATTCACCAGGTGGCAACAAGGGATTCAGCCATTTTGAAATGTCTGTAATAAAGTAATCACTTGGTACCCTTATCCCGTCCCGTCCCGTACTTTGGTGACGCAGTACTTTCGGCTCTCCTTCGATCCTGGTGTCAAGGAGAGGAACTTTTCTTTATTAAGGCCAACTTACAAATTCCTCTTACAATTCGGTAAAATCTGGCCAATTCAGGACACAATATGGCCGACAAGTGAAACTTTTTCATCAAGCATGTGTAGCCCAAAATTACTCCACGTTCAAATTTTGTACCATAACTACCAACAGACAAGATTTTTGAAAATTGTGGACAGCGATGTTGGAGGTGCTATAAATGTGAAAACATGGTATTCTTGGCAATTAATTTTGTCCGAAATTGGCGAGATTTTACTGTAGGTCAAACTTCTGGCAAGGGGCAACAGTAAGGTTAGAGCAGATGCAGTGGCAGATCTGAGGTTTTGTTTCACTGGTATATTTAGCATGTCTATATTTTGCAGGCAAAGCAAGTCGAGCGTATACCCACGTGAGATGTATGGCAAAACTCGGGAGAGAGTCACGAACCACGAGCATCCCACGGACAGTTATGGCTTGAATGAGTAATGTGGAATAGCTTGAGTGGGATGGACTCGAGGGACTGGGGAAAAGAATTATTGGTGCTGTTTGAGATGTGCCAAATTTCACGTGGCTGGTTTACATTAATGCTCCACCTGCCATGAAACTGGTTGATTTTAGACGCGAGGTGGGGAACAGGGTGTTGAGTGTTATAATTCAAACGAGTACCAAGAATAAGGTACCTTTAAGGAGCTCATCCTTTCTACTTAAGTTACACCAGAGTGTGGATTTTTACTGATTTGCCTGAAAAGGGGATGCCTGGTATGAGGGGAGTCTGTAGTATGTTTATTTGGCTCTGTTGTGTTATGGTGTGCAGAAGATGTGCAATATACCAGTGGTAACTGTAATGGAATTTGAGACTAACCAACATAATGTGCGGACTGTTAGTCACGTCTTGGTTGTTTTATTGGATTGTAGACGGAGTTAACATGGAAATGTATTAATGGTGTTTTGTTATTTGGTAATAAATGGTTAAACCACTATAGTGTAAAGTTTCTTCTATTTGGAATATAATATGGTAAAACAGTGAAATATTGTTTTATCAATTTTTCAATAAATGTAAACATAGAGATAACTTAAGGTTTTGTAGGACCCTAGAAAATGTTCAATTTTGACCAAATTCAGAACATTGCATCTCAGAAGTGGATGAACAGATTCCCAAGAAACTATCAGATGTTGTGGTTTAGGCGCTGTTTTCTAAAACTGTCGTAGGAATTGTTTATAAAATGTTCCACTTTTGCGCGAGGGACTATCAAAAAAAAGGATTTGAATGACTTGTGTAAACAATAAAGTCGCATAAAACAAAACGATAATTTAGTAAACTGTAACAGCGTTTCTGAGATTTTATCTTGAACATTTATACCACACGAAATTTGGTCATGTAATTGGTCTTGTTGTTTTGGCTAATGAACATTTCTTTTTTGCTAAACTTTTCTTAAAAAAGCATGGTCACATGACCTTATTAATGGCAGATTGGTATAGAATCAAAAATCACATTCAATCTATGAACTTTCTGCTTTCATAAAATATATACTTTTGCTGTGTAAAATTGTATAGTTTTGTATATATTTGGCTAAACTTTTCTTAAAAAAGCATAGTCACATGACCTTATTAATGGCAGATTGGTATAGAATCAAAAATCACATTCAATCTATGAACTTTCTGCTTTCATAAAATATTTACTTTTGCTGTGTAAAATTGTATAGTTTAGTATATATTTGGCTAAATGTACCAATAAGGTCCTGAATGATAATTTGATTATTTCCACAGTATATACCATTGTACAGCTTTCATCAACAAGCACACGGTGAAATTTGGATGTTTTAAACAATGCAGTGAAATTTTGAAAAATTATAATTTTGCGAATTATTTTTGTTTGAATTTGAGGAAACTTTGATATACTTGTGAATATTGAAGGTGTAACAAAAATGTGCTGAAAGTTGTATTAAATACCAACTTTTCTAAACCATACAACTTTATAGATCTTATCAGTGGGAGACTCGGTGCTCATTGCTTGATGCTAATGAGGGAGCCGATATTAATATTTTTATTACTTGAGAGGACGAAAAGTTGTTGACCTGTGTGGGCACAGGGCTTGTGAGATTAGGTTCCCACGTTATCATCTAAACACACATTGCACCAATTTCACAAACCCCACCTAGTGAATCTTCGCCTTTTTGCGTCAAGCTCATGCGGCACTATGTAATGTTCTGACGTTTTCGAAAAAAATTAAATCGACCCCACTTTTTTGCTGCCTTCCTAACAAATTTCTTCATCGCTTGTTGGCAACCTTCCTAAGGAACCCCGGTTATTTCCCTGGCTTAATTACCCTAAAGAAATTTCATTATTGATGTTATGCAAGTTAGTGTCTTGCCACCTGAGCCTTCAACATGGGATGGTCATTAGTTCATTTCTGGAGCTGCTGGAGATACCAAGTGGAATCTCCCGGTACATGTGGTTCTCCACTACTTCATAACGGTACCTTATTACGTGCACTGGGTTCTCTTGGGATGTGGGGTCCAAGGGAATTGTAACAAGTTTGAATTTGTTGTGTAAACAAGTTGACTGCTGGGGAACGTCTGTAGGGACCTTTTGATAAGTGCAGTTTTTGATCTTCTGGCGTCTGCATAGTCGCAAACTGTTTTCACATAGTAATGTTATTTTTGAATTGCTAAAGCTAAATTTCGCCTCGTTTTTGCTGGTGAAAAAATGAAATTTGAATTAAGCTTTTTACTCTCATAAAATCAGTGTTGTAATAATCCTTTCCGTGACGGATTTCCGTTTTTGTTATCAACAAGAATATCAAAACCATCAAAAACCGGACGATCGCCGCACAAATAAAATATTCTATGTATCTCTCACTTCACTCTATGGATGTTACCTGAGCTGTATGTTGGCACTTGTTGTCCTAAATTGTTGTAAATATGATCCTGATGATGTCTAATGAAANTGCTGCCTTCCTAACAAATTTCTTCATCGCTTGTTGGCAACCTTCCTAAGGAACCCCGGTTATTTCCCTGGCTTAATTACCCTAAAGAAATTTCATTATTGATGTTATGCAAGTTAGTGTCTTGCCACCTGAGCCTTCAACATGGGATGGTCATTAGTTCATTTCTGGAGCTGCTGGAGATACCAAGTGGAATCTTCCAGTACTTGTGGTTCTCCACTACTTCATAACGGTACCTTATTATGTGCACTGGGTTCTCTTGGGATGCGGGGTCCAAGGGAATTGTAACAAGTTTGAATTTGTTATGTAAACAAGTTGACTGCTGGGGAACGTCTGTAGGGACCTTTCGATAAGTGCAGTTTTTGATCTTCTGGCGTCTCCATAGTCGCAAACTGTTTTCACATAGTAATGTTATTTTTGAATTGCTAAAGCTAAATTTACCCTCGTTTTTGCTGGTGAAAAAAATGAAATTTGAATTAAGCTTTTTACTCTCATAAAATCAATGTTGTAATATTCCTTTCCATGACGGAATTCGGTTTTTGTTATCAACAAGAATATTAAAACCATCAGGTACACAGACCACTGGGGTTGGCTAAGTAAACACCAAAAATGTGAATTCGAAAATGGCACGTGTATGATTCGACTTCGATTACTGGAATGATATCACAGGTAAAATGCAGCTTTAAAGTGAAACCTTCATACATAATTATTGGGCACATTTAGTTATAAAGAATTTTTGTTACGATTTTGATTTTCTTTACTTGAGCCTTGTGACCAGTAGAATCATTCTAAAAAATTCTCTCGTGTTTTTGCATCAGCCTAATAAATTTTTCGCTGTTGACAACATCCTGAAACACCTTTGATTTTGTAGGTTTGTAATTATGTAAATATTTGGTCTGTTTGCACGAACATTGATATGGGATTTTCCAACGCTTTTCCCTCACCTGGTAAATTGTTATAGCCATCGCAACAGTGTCCAAAACAATTCAAATTATTTATTATTCAGGAAAATAAAGAGTAGGGTATTCAAAGAAGTATGTGACTTCGTACCTCTCTTTACAAAAAAATTATTTCAATTTAATTTTAATATGTTATTAATTACTGTTTTTTGGTACTTTAATCTATTTTTGCATGTGCTTTTCATATTTATACATTCTTAATTTTTTATATTTTACACTACCTGTATTTATTTATCTTTATCTTTGTTTGATGTTTTTATTATTTATTCCACATTATTCGTATTACCACTAATTTTAGTTTCGCAATTTCTTGTTTCATTTATTAAATATCACTGATAATTTTTTGATGATGGCCGGGGAGAACAATCCGCTAAGTCTCATCGAGAGATTGGAGCAATTCGACTAAACAGAGGAATTGTAGATTTCTGCTCTTTTGATTTTCAGCACACAAATTTACATTCCGAACACGTAATTGACTGTTGAAAACTTAATCTGTAAAAGTATTTTTACCTTATTGTGTCATTCCAAGCTGAAATTACAGTTTAAATTTAGAACTTGTGGGGAAGTGGTAAGAATGGTTTTGCATGCGTTACAGGTCACCTTTGCCTTGGAGGGGCATTCCATGATGTGTTCATTAACTTTTTCATTAAAATTTATTTGTAGGATTTGTTTGATTGGTAAAAAATTCACCAAAGTATGTTTAAATGGAGGAAGCAGGGTGCCTTTGTGTGTTAGATACAGAACTCAGTCATGTTAACTTACAGGGCACTTAATTGAGGAATTCCAAAAACAGGGAGTGAGGTTTAAGGCAAGCATATTCAAGTAAAACAATTGAGAGATGTTGGGAATGTGTAATTACCCAAGCGGTCGATTCTGGTAAACGCCCAGGGGGTAGCCAACGTTTACATCAAACTAGCGTGTTAAGAATCGAAATAAAACATCGGCAAGTGTTGGTATTTTCTTGCCTGAATAAGGCATCACTCTCCTAGAACTCGTGACCATATGTCATAAAGGACAGAGTTTCGTTCGTTTTGGAGCTGAAATTTGTTCGGGGCAGGCTTTTGCAAGATAGGTAGCTCCAAATTAAGGACTTGTCATTTCTGTGTTTTGGACTAATGCTACCATCTGACAATGTTTTGGGAAGTTTGTTGGATTTGCCAACACTTCCATAAGCCTTTGAGAAATGAAATTGATCAATTTTGACATTTTTGTTCAGCTTGTTGAACATTGGTGAGATTTTATCATTTCGGTTTGTATTCCAAGGTGTGACTATGTTTGTTTTTTAATTTCAAAATGATTATATTTTCAGAAAAACGTGAAAAGTTGTCATTAATATTTTTGTTTAGATATCGATAGATCTTAACAATAATTAAACAGACAAAGCTTACTGAAATTTTGAAATGTCAATAAATAAATATGGTAACGTTAGATTTTCATAAGCACATTTAGTGTGCGGACAAATAAAAAACACATTTTTCTTCTCAAGTCATGATTGGCCGTCTTTTGCGACATTCTACCTCTGCCAGTGATTTTAAAAAATGTGATTCTACCATTAAAGATACATTGTACAGCATCCTACTGAATACTTAACCTCAGTCTGACATGTACCAGACTGTGAATGGCTGACCTGAGGTCAATAGTTCATTCAGTTGCATTCCCCCAGCCAATCACAAGACTGCATTATTGTGTATAGGAAGTAGAGTTTTAGACCACTTACCACTGTAAAATCAATCTCAACGAGAACCTATTTCTGGATTTGCAAAGAACTGACAGTTCGCTGCTATTTGTTGAGGCCGAGCTTGGCGTCCAAAAGACACACCGTGACAAGCCAGCTTGTCGAGCCCATCTCGAGCAATAACTAACTGTCAAAATAATTTCCAATTTCACAAAGGAACAATGTGAAACCATTTCATATTGCTGTAGTGTTTTACTGTTTTTGTGACGGGAACATAATTTTTTAACTTCCTTTAGAAATTCAAAAATCACAGGATAGCTTGTCATACTGTAGCCTGAACAGTTATGTCATTTTTCGAATTCTGCCTCGATTTGTTTTTCTTATTAAACCGTTATTTTCTGTTTGGTATAAAAATTCCCAATTAATACTGTATTTACATGACCAACTTGTTGTATATATGTCATTTTTGCACATGTAGTGATGGATAATTTCTGATACATTGTACTTGCAAAAACAAGGTTATTCCGATTAACACTCGCTGGACCTTATTAATTTATCCTCTAAGTAATTACAGCAGTGAATGATTTTTAACACTTGAACACTAAGAGATAGACAGTCGGTGAAACTTAGGGGTATGAGAGTAGATTTTCCACCTAACTTTATATTACTACTGAGTTAGCTTCCATTGATTACTGGTTACTTTGACTATGAGAGGACTTACCTCACCACTACTCACTTCACACATCTGAACAAAAGAATCGTAAGAACAAAACACAAAGTTGATCTAGCAAAAATCACACGATTGTGTGCGATCCACTTGAAAGAATGTACGGTAGTTTGAAAATGTCTCTGCGTCTTATTTTTGTTTCACTGTCGTTGTGCAGTTGTCAGAGTCCGCTGTGGTTCCCGAGTGTGATTTTTTGTTCATTACCGGTGCGAAGTTATAGTTTCTATTGTGATTGATTGGTTCTCACACATGATTCAGTAGTTGTGGCGTGCAATTCAAAGTTTGTGTGAATAGATTGTCTGGTACCAGACCTTCAGGACAATTTGATGGTTTTTCTATCAACTCTGGCCTTGAAAATTGTTTATTTGGTCTGCAAATCAGCCATTTTCTAAAAATCACAGAGAGTGGACAATTCTGCAGTTTTCGTAAATAACTAACTAACTATTGTATGGGTAATTAATGAGAAAAGATTTTGGACTCTGGGCAAATGTAATACCCAACATTTTTATTGCCACGATTCATGAAAATGACTATCCGGTGACAGTTATTTTACACTTCAGCATGTGTTATACTGACGAGAAATATTTTTTTAAGCTTGTTTACATTACTATCAGTATTGGCATAGCATGCTATTAACAAAATTATTCGAAAGCTTTTGTAAAAAAATCCAGTCTGAGAGTTCTGTAAAATAACAACATCCATCCTCAGGAGGAAATAGTAAAATAAGATTATGTAAACAGTGAGCAAAGGAGTACCACAAATGGAGATTACAGGAGATTGTATGAGGTTGGTTTCAGATTTCTCTCTAAATCCTGGGGCTAGCAGTATGTTTGTTATGCACCTTACAAGTTACAAGTCCTACTATGCCATCCAAAAAACCATTGTCTTTGTTCCTCTTTTGCAGTGGAACAAATGCGTGATTTTTCATTGGACATGATGTTGAATGTGACTCATTCACAGCACACAATTATGATTTTTCTTTGTAATTTTGTAACTGTATTTTGTTTGATTGACAGATGCCAGTATGGATACATTCACACTATGTGCACAATTTTAGTTTGATACAATGTATCGTTTGATCATTTATGCTACTTAGTTGACTAACTTGTCAAATACAACATGGTTGGAATCTGCCTCCCTAACATCGCAATTTGAAATCTACTAGGGATCCAGGGAAAGGTTGCAGTGTCAACCATACAAAATGTCCACCTATGAAAATTAACTTTGTACCTTTCAAGAGTGGAGTGATCTTGTTGATCTGCCTCCAGATGCTCTTTACTGTACTCATTACAACATAGAAATGTCACCTGAGGCTGATTTATGAGGCACAAAGCTGAGGGAGCACCAACCACAATTTTCAGACTGAAAGAAAAGTATTTGTGTTCTCCTGACATTTCAATTGTTTAGCCAAGGACTATAATGATATTATTCCCAGCTATTCAAAGGTATAATCGCCCGTTTGTAATAAATTATTTTCTAGTTTAGAAGATTTAATGTTATTAAAGTTAGTGAACAATGAATATTTTTTTGTTTTATTTCATTTTTCAACTTGAAGCTTTATGAATGAAAGGTTGCCTGAGCCTGGTATCACCAGGAGTCTATCAAACGGATGCAATTTCCAATTCACAACATTTACGATTTTTCATTGACCATGTGCATTATCGCCTGAACAAGGACGGCAAGTTTACAAAGGTTAAAGAAAGGAATTCTTCAAAAATTCGAAAATCGATGGATTTGAACAAAGAAGATTACCCGGGAAGACATTTCTACTAAACAAAGATGCCAGATGTCTGAACCACATGGCCAGACTTTCTCCGCCCAATCTACCAAACTGAACCAATAAACACGAGACAAACTGGGTCACGACATGTGTATTGTGGGTAAAAATGACATCATTTCGAGGCGATACTCTCAGTCAGTTCCGTGCACGAGTGTCCGCGCCGATAGTTCGGCTTTTATGCTTCCTCAGTTTTAGATTTTCAGACAGGAAATTAAACTTTTAAAGTTGGAATGCCAGCGAATCTTATAGCGGACATGAATGCCAACAGTGGCACGATTGAAGACCAAAGGGCGTTTCAAATCGCACTGGATCTCTCCCAGTTATCGTTCGCAAATGGATTAACTCATTCAGACGATTCTCGTTCCTTCCATAACTCTTCCCCGTCAAGCGATGAACTGGAACTAAAGAAAAAAGGTGCAAATATGACAGAGTGTGTTCCTGTCCCAAGCTCAGAACACGTCGCTGAAATTGTCGGTAGACAGGGTAAGTTTTCACCATGGTAATAACACTCAGTTGTCGAACAAAGCAAAGCACGTTGTCGAAAATCCCGCCAAGTCGGGGGACCATTGTTAGGCTACAAGTTTCCGAAAAATCGAATTTCCTTTCAGTCTCATGGTTTCTCACTTACAGACATTTGATAGCAGATGCACGCCGGGGTCGTTTCTTCATTTTGATGCATTTTATTTGATATTTATTTCATGCGAATGTAGTTTCCTTTGTTATAATCCATCATGGCTTCCTGTTTGACCATGCTTCCTTTGTTTTGGTTTACATTCATTTTTCATTCCATAAAAGCCGCGGGTGATCGGGACATTTATTTTTGTCTGGAACGTTTAGAATCCCAATTAGCCTGTATGATTCATTCCAACTGGCGATAACACAAGTATTCCTCTATTCTGGGTGTTACATCTTTTGCCAATTTTATGACGTTGTAAATTTTTAGATAAGGACATGCTGCTACAAAAGTTCCTTGTGTATATTTAGTATTGTGTCCACAAAAGGCATTGTGTGAGCAACACAATCTATCCATAGAGCCAGACTATAACTTTACAACTATGTATAATAGAGACACTTGAGCTGTTGTTGTCTTATGGTTATTGCATATTTCTCCAGGTATCTTGCCAATTAAGGGATTTTGGCATGGAGATCTCTAGTCACTCACGATGAGGAATTTGTTAGTTCATAAGAGTTCAGAGTCATTAATAAAACGTAGTTTGGGGTTTGGCATTGCCTTCCTTTTTGTTGAAGACAATGGCACTGGCTAAAGTGTGTTTAGTTGAACAAAGGAAGCTAGGAGTTTCCTTCATTCAGTCCTATATTTATCCGGTCTTTGTTCCATTTTCCTTGGTCTAGATTAGATTAGTGATGTCAGGGTAGAGTTCAGTAACGGTAGGACCTTGCCAAAATCATGTGTTCTCATTTATAAAACATGGCAATATCTCGTGTAATCTTGCGGAATTTTGCTTTGATTTTATTTCGGCAAATCATTAACAAAAATGTATTGTATTCATTTCACTTAGATTTGTCTATTTTGTGCAGTTCCAGCGCCCTCTGACTGGTTCAGGAAACGCTGCCAAATGAAACCATTGTGCCATTGATAAATATTTGATAACAGATTTAAATATTTTCTCTTCCTGATTTTGCGGTGCTTCAGGAAAAAAGTCCTTTGTTAATATTAGAAAAAATCTATTCATTGCTGAATGTTTAACGTTAAAAGCAGAATAGTTAGATATTTGATTCAAAAAGTCATTTTTGATGTCCATTCATTTGCCATCTCCAGATGTTCTGAGGCTTTGTACTTGTGCAGTATTACATTAAAACCCCAGCATCGGTATTTTTAGTTTGGCACTGGGGTCTTTACAAAAAATTATTTTTTCATTTAATTGCAATTTAACTTGCATAAATCGGATCCAAACGGATAGAGAGGTTTTGTCTGAGTAAATTTTAGTGCTCTATGGAGGGGACTAGATCACTGGTACCTTGGAATTTTGTTGAGTTAAGCGAAAATTCGACACGTCGTATGTCCAACTTGGACAAGTTTTACTGTATATTCAGCATGTGGCTAAAACATAGTGAAAAAAAAAACATGTGGAAGTCAGTCAGTTTCAGCCAGGTCTTGAGGGGTTGTGCAGGTTATTGCCTGTGATCAGTTGAACGCAATTCAATTTTAGTCATTACTGGCTGAGTGCCGAGTACTATGAAGCATCACCACCATGTTGTGGAATTTGAGCTCTATAGAGAACACTGTTCGCTCTATTGTGACCAATAAACAGTGCATTCAGGATTCTGTTAAATGGGTGCTTATCCCTTGTTCCATTTTACTATTGCTCATGTAGCGACTAGTATCTATTCCTCCACATGCCCTTCTGTTGTTAATGAATACACCCCCTGATTTTTAGTTCCTCGATTTGGACTTGGGCAGTGTTCCGTAAACACGAGAACTCGCATAAATGCAGGTCACAGCGAGATTCTTGCGTCTGCGTTATGCTTCTTGGGTGCGTCTGACTGATGCATGCCTTGCGCTTAGGGAACTGAATGAGGACACGGTTATTATTCTCCTGTTTGGGACAGTCTCTAAAATTTCGGACATCAAAAAATTCAAGGTTGAATTGAATTTTGGTGATTCATAAGATTGGGACATGTGTGATTTTGACATTCACCAAATTTCTTGTATATCAGACTCTGTGGTTTGTATCAACAGGGTCATAAAATAGACTTGACAATTGATAAAATTGTCTGAAAATAGCCAATGAATCATCGTTTTCATACATCCCCTAGTGTGCAACATCGACTTCATCCGTCATGGTCATAATTTGTACATTGAGATTGCCAGTATTGCATATTTCTAAAATATGGTATAAGCAAAATATTTGCACTGTTCCATGAGCTAGGTAGTTGCCAATATACAAAAATTAACGAACGGAAATCTGTAACTAGGCCAAAGTGCAAGGGTCAAATGTTTGCCGTACCATCCAGTTGAATGGAAAGACGGATGAATTGCATGGCGGATTTTCTGTTCAGGTCTTATGGCTCACCACAAATTTAGAAACGATTTACAGATGAATTCATAATTGCAAAATTCCAATGACTTAGTGGCGACTTGAAATGATACCAGGTCGGCAAACAAAATTTGAGGTCACTTGGCAATCTGCATGTCACCCCATCTAGTCATAGCTGGTAAATGGTACTGTAATGTCTGTCCTGCTTTTACATGTTTTAGGGACATTACTTCTGGGTAGGTAAAACTGTAGTCTGGTTTCAGATCTTACAAACTATTCAGATCATCCTAGCTTTTGTTGTTTTTGTTGCATTATGAAAAATGCTACGGAAAATTAAGAACAATGGGTGATAATCAGCTTTGGAAGATAAGAAATTTTTACGGCATATTTTAGTTCCTTCGACTCGAGCGACATGGCTTTTCAGTGGTTTTACTATTTTGGTTCACTTTTTAAACTTGCATGGTCTCTTCCATTTTGCACAATATCCCTGTCATGGCTTTTAACTTTGTCTAGTCAGCTGGTGTTGGTCCGTTTCATTTACTAAGTGCCAGATGTCCTGTAACCCTGTAGAAAAATATCCCCGAGAAATATTGGTATCACATTCATTGGAGATCAATTCGATGTTCAATGAAGACAACCTCTCAAGTTCCGTCATTGGGCGATTTGCACACTCATTGGTTTGATTGACAGGAGGCCAACCCTTAATGTTAGTCACTTGACGTAATTGCATATACATGCTGAAAATTGGTGTTTTTAGCAGAACATATGAACACCTGCTTTCGTACATATCGTCGTCGTTTCATATTTGTTGCGAACACAAAAATTAAGGTTGGACAAGCAATGTTAGTAGACACCCTAGTTTTCGACGAACTGACCATTTGTCAGCTTCATGTTGTAAATGATAAAATTTCTCCAGTTTCGGACAAAAATTATTGCCAAAGTTACCGCTTTCTGTTTTCGAGACCTAGCATTTTAGTTAATGCCCACAAATTAGCTGCTTTACATAACTTGAACATGGTAAGCTGTTAATTTGTTGCTACGACTGCATCTTTTTATGGAAAAAATGAGAAGATGCATTTTTTCCTAAATTGATGAGATTTTGTTGTACATGAGAAATTGTGCATTTCCAAAGTTGAGATTTTATTGGCCCACAATAATTCTAGGCTTACCTTTCGCTGCCGCATTATACCAGAGCCATAATGTACGCTACTTTTGGAAGTTGCAAATATCACATATTTTAGGAAACTGAAGAATTAGAGAAAGAACTTAGCGACACCGAGCTCTTGATAAATTGTATAATTCACAATATTGAGCCCTGACTCCCACACTTAAGCAGCACCATCTGATAAAGATTTCTGGCAAACTGGTTCCAACTGTACCCACTGGGTAGACAGCCAGGAAATGATTTGGGACAATTTTGGCACGAAGTGTAGAAATTGTAACAAAGAGGAAATTCCTTATCAAAGTGTCTTACTTTTGATGTTTACCTAGCAGATAATTGCAATATGCCGTCTGTGGACTGCCTTGAAGTTGTGTAATATTTTTCGTTTATTAATAATAATTTATGAATTATAGTAAAATTTGTCTTTAAGTTTGATGGTTGACTTCTCAAGAAGTCTCTAGCTTTCGATTGACAGACATTTCAAAACTAAATCAGTTAAATGATTACCTACTTTGACTACATGCAGCAAAGCCATATTTCAAGGAACTCCGTTCCAACATAAACTATTCTTGAACATGAGCGTAAAATTGAACAAATCTGCTCATCACCCCATAGGGCAGGCACCTAATGTTTCTCATCACCCACAGGAAGATTACCTCCTGGGTTTCTGACTGCCATTTAGGCGTGGTGTATACCTGTACCCACACCCTATACACAAATCACCTGATGGGACTTTGTACTGTATCTAACCAGTAATCAAGTTGTTGACTTTACCTTATTTTTTTCCTTTTACTTTTGAGCGTTGTTTGTCACTTGCTATAAACAACGCTGAAAAACACTATTGTAGCCCCTTGTTGGATTTTGATTGGTAGTGTTGTATTGCGTGTACTACAGCACAGTAATCGCAGTATTTGAAATTTCTTATTTGAATTAAACTTTTACTGTCTTCAACGATATTTCTGCATCAAGTTTTAGTTAAAACTAAGTTGCCCACAGCTGTATATGTGCATTTATTGTGAAAAATCGTCTTTTTTATTACCTGATCTACGGATGCGGTGATAGTCCACCCTCTTCACGTAAAACCAATAACTAGCAATGGACATTCAAAATTTCAGCGAGTCTTTGTTAAAATTTTATCTTCACTTATTTATTGATTTGTCTAGTCTCGAGTGGAAAAAGTGCTAATTGTCGCGTTAACGATGGATGACAGACTTGCGTAAGTTTCACCTTCTAATTCATTTGGTGGACGTCCTCTTTTGCATCTAAAATTATATGGTCTATTGATGAGCTCACCATTGTAACCTGGTACATTGGGTGATGCAGAAATGTTCATTAGCCAGATGGTTCATTTAACAGTTATATAACCAAGCCTAGGAATGTTTGGATAATTACTTAGTTTGAGCTAGGTTTGAGTGTTCTGGTGTTGGTTATCTGGTGTGTTTGATCATTAGTTGGTGTTCCAGATGAGTCGTTGATATTTTGTGTCAGGTGATTCACTGCTATGACTCACCGTAATCTAGCCCTGTGTTCATCTGTAGTAATGATTGAATTACGTCAACGCAATATTGTACGGACATTGAGATCTTCAAAAAATAAGATTTCACATATTTCTTTAAAAATGCTGACAAGTCGAAATAAAGTAGAATTTTCAGGCTTGATGTTGCAATGTGCTGTTGTTTTTGGTTACATAAGTGGGCTTTAAGGATGACAACCCCAACTCCAAAAATTAGCATGTGATGGCAAGGGATTTGTTTTGTTTGGAAATTACGAAAATGTTTTCACTTCTGTCTGAGAAGGTAATGATCAGTTCAGTGGTATGACTTCAGTAACAGCTTGGGCTACATTGGGCCTTATGAATGAATGAATGTCTGTTATTGATTTTTGGGTCAATAGGTGTACAGTGGGGTAATGGGTCATCTGGTTAACTTTGACCCCAGTCAAATCTAATGGGTTGAGGTTGTGGCTTGTGTCAACTGTTTACCCCAAGAGGAGAGTTCAGCTCAGGAGAACACCACAGTTGATTAGGAATATGGCAAACATGTTAATTACTTGTTGTCTAATTTATGCAAGCAATGTGGAATTTATGGTAATCTGCCATTAAATACAGGAGTTCAGATTTGATCAATGTCACAGCCGATGTTAGCTAAAACAGTTTAGCCATTCATTTTGCGGCGAGATCTTGCCGGTTTAAAACGACCAGATTCAGTTTTGGTGAATTTTATTATTTCGATTGAATTGGTGCTCTACAGTATAATCCTTATAGTGTTCAAATCTGAAAACAATCCTGTGACACAAACTCCCTTAAAAGCACTTATTCTCTGGAGAATTGCATTTTCCAGTCTGTTTTTTTTTTTTGGCTCTGTTTTTATCACTCGTTAGCTTTTGGATGTCCGCCTTCTGAAAGTCAATTTTGTTCAAGTATTATTCATCCAGCCTGATGTATTCAAGCTATTCATTTGTAGCAAGGAATGATAGCTTGTTGATGATGAGAACTGTACACTTAATATAGCCTTAGCCCTTCTCAAAGAGGTCAGCTAAATGTGTGACCATGGTTTAAATTCTTTGTTATCTTTCTGCACCAGGGAATTCTCACACCAGTCAATAACAGCACTGGATTTTCCTCAAGATGTTTATGCACAATTCTGCAGAGCTATGATTTCTCCATGGTTGTTGTCTCACAACACCTATTACCCTGGGTGTGCTTGTGTGCATGTTGGATTTCGTTAAATACATATGTTCAGGAAATTCTCACACTTAAACCAGGGGTCAAGACTGGGTATGAGTATCTCTTCTGTTCTGCTGAGAAGACTGGACCTGCAGTCTCTCAACTGCATAATGCAGTGGCATGTTGAGGCATCTACTTGGATGCCCTCTACACTGAGTTGACCTACTTTCGTATTTCTTCTGTTTCCAATATTCATTTTTTATACTGTTAATCAGCGAGTGTTTTACATCTTGATACTAAGAGAATGCGTTTTAATTTTCTTTCAGTCCTCGTGTTTTTGGCACTAACGGCAGAGCTGCCTATCGCTGTGGATTTACACGAATTCTACATGGATTTAGGGCTTAAAATTCCTACGCGCTGGTTCTAAATTATGGATTTTTAACATTCATTTCCCATTACAAAATCACCTGGTTAGGGTCATTTTGAAGCACTAGGTTAGTAAACATTGATGCAGAAAAAATCTGGCAAATAAGAAACAGTTTTGAGCACAAGATCCAACCTTTATCACCTAGCCTAAGGATCAGTGTATCGTAATTTGCATATGGTGCTTCCGTTTTGTGATTGGTCAGTTGAAGTTGGGCGTTAGAAGAGAGCAATGGTCATGAGATGGAACGTGTTCGTCTCAGATCTTAGTGTCGTCAGCGATCATCAGTTATGTTAATGTGCTCACGAATGATGTGCCTGCCTGTTGTCCAGGTTTGGAAGTGCGTCTTGTCAGACCACGTCTTTTACAAAATCAAAAGAAATCAATGGCAGAGCCAGAAATTTAGCTGGAATGCTTGTGAAATGCACAGGACTGTGTGCGTCTCGTCAGTTTACTGGTTCGTGGCGAGTAATAAATTATCAGACTTATCAAAATAACTGTCACAGCATCTGAAGTACTTTCTGCAACAGATCCCGCAAAATTTGATGAAATGTAGATTGCAGCACTTTGCTTGGGCGCGATTACTTTTTTCCTGCATTTCTGATTCTGTGAAATATTGCGCTGAATTTTTCGCAAAAAGCCCTTGCATGAATGGGCCTTGTAGTGCGCAATTCCATCATCATGGTATCGTGGCATCAATTCATTACCTCTCCATATTGGGACTTCAAAACACCAGATTGATGTGTTTGCACTGTATGCTAGCTGATTGTTAGTCATTTGTCAGTTTCTCTTCAACACTCAATTGGAAACATTTAGTGGTGTTGACAATAGGTCAGACCTCCTTACCCTCATGGGTTAAAAACTATTACTGGAAGTAAGGCGAGAAATGTCAACAACTATGCCCAAGATGGTGGTTTCCTCGAGTATTGGGTTTCAGCAGTTGGAGTTTATTTGCATCCAGATGAGTAAACCTTATGGCTTTTCAGAACTGAAAAAAAAACTTTTATTTATGAAGAAAAGTGTTGGTTAGTTGCGATTCTTTGTGGGTAAAAAACATTACGTATGGCTTCCAAACTGGTATCACTTTCCGTTTGTCTTTCTCTCATGGTCTTGCATGGGTCTGTCTCTCTCACTGTCTGTATGTGTGTCTGTCTCTCTATGTTTGTCTGTCTGTTATGTAACTGTTGATAAACAGTCAATGATTTTGCTTCCCATCTGGTCTGGGCCCACTGTGACTATAATTACAGTGTAGTTGTAGACACCATACCTAAATGTGTTCTTCACATCTATTTTCAGAGATTGTTTTTCAAATTAAAACAGTTCCAGTTTGCGTAAAGTATCCAAATTTGACTCATCATAATATCTTGAAAATAACAGGTCAAATTCAAACAAAGCTTTCAGCTTGCATGCTCTGTTGTTCAGCAAGCAGTTAGAATTGTTTTTAAAATGTTCTTTTTTGCATGAACTGGGCTACGAAAATGGAACTTAAGTTTTGCAGAAAAGTTAAGTTGCGTAAAATAAAAACATACAATTTAGAAAACTGTAGTCTTCTGTGTCTTCACAATTTTAACGTATACCAGGTGTATTAAAAATTAAGTCGCGACTTGTGTTGCTATGAATTTACCTTTATTGGTGTTTTGCTCGGGGAAATTACTAAAAATAGATAGTGTCTCATAAGATTTACAAACATGATATGTGGTTGCTTCAAGTGGGGACACTAATGAATGACAGTTAGTGAGTAACTTGTTGCTGATTGTCTTGTCTTAGGTGGCAAGCTGCGAGGATTGTTCTGAATTTCTTGCACTCTTAGGCAAAACTTCTCTTTACTATTTCCGAGAAAAAGTATTGCCCTGAGTGTGTCACACTTTAGAAATAAATTTTTGGAAATTACCCAGGAACTAGTAGTTATGTGTACGCGCTAAAGAAGTTTGTACTTTTCCTAAAGTGAGATTTAATTATTTTTCATAAATAGTTTTGGAAAGTAAGACCAGATTTTTCACTAAGGTCTTAGTCCCTATTCATGAAACTGACCCCAGAACCAACTGTGTTTTTTGCCTAATATTGCATTGTGCAACTGTTGCACCCTGTCCCAAACTATGCATTCAGTTTTGTCAAGCATGGGCTTTTATGAAAATTCGGACTGTTCCATCTTCAGAGTTATTACGAAACATTCCTGGATTACAAAATAATCACCCTGTGTTCTATTCACATGACCTTCACAAGAATTTGCCGTTCCAAAAATGATAACGACGACTGCCCTCTTACATTTTAAATCTAGGTCAATAGGTGTGTTGAAAATTGTCAGATTTGATTGGTTCACTTTTAACATTGTTTCTCAAATCACGGCCTTAATTTTTCAGCGCAAGGAATGAGAAATCTGCATGGAAGATGTAGATATTTCTGCATAGACTCAAATTATACAACACTAATGAAACGATAATTAGGCAAAATTTGTTGCACAGAAGCAAAAACTCTAGCTATTGGGCTGAGTAAAAAAACATGTGTATCGTCCAGGGCTCGTTCGCAAATTGGTGCGTCAGAGATGATGTTATAAACGCTCATGGCCACACGGGCCAGTGTCCTCTGAAACATTGTTATAGTCTTAATATCATATCATATCATGTACTTGAACATTAGCCACATTGTAAGCAAATGCATTCTTGAAGCGTCATTTGATGTAAGGAGGTGTCATGTTCTTTGCTTGTGTCTGTCAATGAGCCGTAGACACGTGGCAGTGCAGACGATATGATTCGCTGTTCCCATATGTAGGCCTTGAGAGTGCGCCCCCTGTCACAGCACGATCCGGTTATAAATGAATATCCCTGCTCAATGCGAGTGCAACTGCATTCTCCACTTCGTGTTCTGCAATTAGTTTTTACTGACGCTCACAAAGACAAATTTTTTAGATAAGAAATCAAACAACAAAAACAACAAAAATTGACGCTGCGTGTGTTTTAGGCGCGGAAGGGTACGGTAAACATGTTTATTTTTACCGGACTTTAATTCCCCATGTATCTCCACTTATGCCTTGTACACTTTTGAAACTAAGATACACATTTACTGCTGCAAATGAGATATTTGCATTATGAAGTACTTAGTATCCTTCGGTTAGTGAATGACTCAAGTTTCTATTGCTCACAAATCAATGTGAGAATCCTGACTGTTCAGTCTTGCTCCCTTGAAAACAGAAACTCTGCGTTTGAGTCAGACCAATGAGTCACAGTGCTTAAGGTTGACCTAACTCTGCAAATTTGCATTGAATAGTGATAATTTCTTATGTCATCCTGGCTATTTGCGCATTAACAGATGGTGCTGGTGTGGAAATCATGAGTCTCGCAGATTATTCAACATTTTACGCCGAGCAATGCAGTACAGCTGCTTTTGGAATCGATCTGAAAACGTGCATTTATTTAGTTATCAGATTTCTACAATCATGATATTTTTTGTTAATTATTGCTTTTCTAGCAGGGAAATTAACTTAAGCGGACATGAACCTGCCCTCTATTGCAACAACTAACTTTTGATTTAAACCACTTACCGTTCTGGAATTGGTCTCAAATTGGTCCTTTGGGAAATTAGAGGTGATTTCTGAGCTTGCAAGGGACTGATAGTTCGTTATTAGGGTGAAGTGTCTTCAAAGTACAACACAATATGACAAAACTGAAATTTTATTTTATTAAAATTTTCAAAACAGTAAGCTAGAAGATAATTTTACTTAATTATTTGAAAAATTAATGGTTGTCATTGGCGAACACGCAATGAAATTTTGAACATTTTTGCTAATACAGGGAGCAGTTGAAAAACGAAAAAAATGACAAATTTTGGCCATTACTTTTGTTCGAATTCGAAGAAAGTTTACCATACTTGAGACTAGGCTGTACAATTTTGCTTTTCTTTACTGATTATTTTATATGCCAGTGATGAACTGTCATTTTTTCCAAGCCAAGAAGACACCTCTCTAATTGGAGACATGTCAAGATCAATTTTTTTACTTGGTAAGTGGTCCAATTCCAAATCAAACGTTGGTCTCTGTCGGAACGTTGGTTTGTAACTGGTTTAGGACTAATCTTGTTTCTTGGAAATTTGTATTGTAAACAGGTCTTTATTAAAGGCTGTTATTTACAAGCATGTTTATTGACCAATGTGCCATACCTAATAGATGTACTTTGCCTCACTCTATACTGGTTCAGCGTGGGCTCACCAGTGTAGGGTGGCACTTGTCTCCAACCAGTAGTACCTGTGGATGCTGGCTTTTCAAAGAAATTTGGAAGGTTTTGTTTGGAAGCTGTTACGATACATACCCGGATTGCGGTAAAAATTCTTCAATTTGAGACAACAATAATAGCTAAAATGGCGATATTTCTCAGTACCTTACCATATTTTTCAGTATCTTACCACATTCTTACAAATGCTCAAAATTTTACCGAATATATATGTTTCAATATAGCTGCACTATACAAACCACGCTAAAAGCAAAATAAACTTTCATGAAAAGTTATTTTTGTTGAGAAAATTTGCTAACGTAAAATTTCACCTGTCCGCAATATTGTTTCCCAAACCAAGGAATTTTTACCGTATACAGGACTCGCCCTTTGTTCTATTCACGTGGCCTTCACAAGGACTTGCAGCACTAAATTATAGTTGATTACCGTCACTCAAAAACTCACCATAGACAATCCTCTTTTAACATCCGCCTGCATCCCCTTGACCCCAGGTCATATGCAGATTGTTTCCATTTGACTGTCTCAGCTAGCACAGACAGTCACACGGTTCCAATCAAAAGTTCACACGTCTATTAATTATTTGACTGGAATAACCAGATCAAGAGTAATGTTGCTAAATATTGTGAGGGGTCCACGCATATCGATCGATTTCATGGTGTAAAGTACACATGCTATTGTTTGCATCAGGTAGAATTTATTAATACTGATACCTCGCTAGAAAAGCAAGATCTCACGAGATGTCGCCGTGTATTTTCAACGAGAGCACCTGATTTTGGCTCGATTTTTACGGATGAGTTACATGTCGATTTGGCACTAGTAGAGCAATGGTTGTACCTGTATATTTGGTGTCCCAGACACCTTCCCCAAGTTGCTGCACAACTTCTGTCTTGCAAATCCCATTTGAACAAAAAATAGGGCCCCATTGTTCATTAGTCTCCCTTTAGTGAATATCGAATCCTCCTAAAGTTATTGAAAGTTTGCACGCTTTTGTGGCGATAACATTTTCTAGTCCAGTTTCCGTGACCCAATTCACAGTGCTGCCATGTACTTTGCACAGAGCTAATGCTCCCATCAATTGCACTGTAACAGACAGACGGACAGCTAGACCAAGATTCTAATGATTAGCTCAGCCTCACTGTCTACTGAAGACTCCACTCTGGTCGAGAAATGGATTAATAGGGACAATTTTCTAGCAATGATTCCGAATTAAGCGAATTATGTTAATGTTTTGTTAATGCAATTGATTGATAAATTGTCAACGACAAATGAATGTGTTGAACTGGTGAGCGTGGTCAGTCGGGTGAAGTGGTTTATGGGAAATTCTTCCCTTTTGTGGCTTCCACTTCCTGCTAGACGGTGATATGTCGCATTGACATGTTGGTTTGGTTGTTTGCAACTGCATTTGATATTGTCCGTGATACGTACAATCCAGTCGAAGCTGTAGCCTTATAGATTGGAGTTGTGCGCTGCATGTGTTATTTCCTGCAACTGTTACTGAAATCCTAATCAATTTTGGCATCCCTAGGTCTCCTGTGTCCACTTCATCGTAAGCCTTTTGATAGTCAGAAGAACTGAAAAATGTCATGTGGCTAGTCTTGTTTGGCTTTGAAGAGAAAATGTCTGATGACACTCCAGATTATTGTAATCATAGGTTGGCATCAGGTCAATTTGGTATTCTTCAGTTGCTCATATTCGTGGTCAGCGTATGCTCTCCTACTAACTGTGCAGAGAGCATGAAATTTTTGCCAAGTTTATTTTTCTTGCAGAGTTCAATTTTGTCATAAAGTAGTCTCAACACATCTGTGCGGCTTGTCAATGATCCAGTTGAGAACTTACACAAATTCATACTGACCATTGTTAAGGCATTATTTTCAAAGACAAACTCGCATGTGATTGGTACAACACAGGTCACGAATTTCTGTCCGACTGGTTGGCAACTAGTGGGTGACTGGCCACGGATCGGTTGTGTAGCCGATTCCGATCAGACAAGCAACATTGTTAGGTCGGCCGCCACTTTAGTCGTCACTTGGGTCAGAAATCGGGACAAAATGCAAATCATCACCACGTGATAAGGCGAGTATTAAAATTCGTTTGCACGCAACAAGACAACATTTCATTATTAAAGGCAAATTGATGAAAATCAAAGCACGTTGGATATGGCATGACAATAAGTGTTGGAGGGAATGTTCAAGAGCCAGTATTGAAGTCGGCTCTGCAGCCAACTGTGTGTGGGGTCTGCTGAAAATTACCTGACCAGCCGGTTATTTTTCTGACCGGTGGACAAAAATTCCTGACCTGTGCGGTAGATTGGTTAAGGTTGTTTAGGACCTTAGAAAAAGAACAAATATCGTTAACTTCGGATCGTTATATCCTGGAGCTGACCGATTACATTCAGATCCTGTGTGTAATGCGTAGATATTTTTCATTTGAAAATTGTGGCGGGTGGCACCATACATCTGCCAGTGTATAATGGTTATAGATCTTTTTACTGAATTGTTTGAAAATTTGCTTTAAAGCAGCTGTATACCTGCATTTTCTGTCACGAAGACTAGCTATTAATTTAGACCGCTTGCCATTATAAAATTGGTCTCAAATTGAGCTTAGATGTGATTACTAGGTTTGAAATAAACTATCTGTTCATTAGTGCTGGAGTCCAAGCTCTGCAAGTTGGTGACTTGTCACTGCAGGTCATTGTCTCCAGTGGTCATGGTCTCAAGCTCTGACAAATTGTCGTGTTTTTTTCCAATCTCAGAAACCTCTTCTCACCTGAATTATGAACGAGTTGAAATCAGTTTTATCTCGGGAAGCAGTGTCAGTGAAAAAGTTAACTTCCCTCGACAGAAAATTGGTTTACATCCTCTTTAATAACAAATTGAAGGAAACAGCACTAACTTGTGCATTAGGAAGCTGTACTGTTCGGTTATATGTATTGGCTTGACTTTTGTTCAAAATGAACCAAATGCTTAATTGTATCATTGTTTCCCGCAGGTTGTAAAATTAAAGCTTTACGTGCCAAAACCAACACGTACATCAAGACGCCAGTGCGTGGGGAGGAGCCAGTGTTTGTTGTGACAGGACGACGAGAGGACGTCCAGTCTGCCAAGAGGGAGATCCTGTCGGCGGCGGAGCACTTCAGTCAGATACGGGCAACTCGACGCAACAACATGGCCAACCTTGCTGGCGTCGGGGGCGTGGCCGGGGTCAATGGCAGCCTGCCGCCGAGCCCCAACGCGCCTGGTCAGGTGACTATCCAGGTGCGTGTGCCCTACCGCGTGGTGGGGCTGGTGGTGGGACCCAAGGGCGCTACCATCAAGAGAATCCAACAGAACACGCACACTTACATCGTTACTCCGAGCCGGGATAAGGAACCGGTGTTCGAGGTTACCGGGCTGGGGGAGAACGTGGAAAGCGCTAGAGCAGAGATTGAGAGTCACATTGCCACGCGCACCGGCAGCGCGGGTAGTGTCGACGGCAACAGTGTCCACAATGGCGACTGCGCTGATGACGACTTTCACAACAATGGCGTCGATTCGGGCTTCCATGAGATCTCTGATCTTGCCGCGTTTAAGTCTCCGCGGTCTGCTTTCACCACCTACAGTGATGGTCCTCATATGCCTGGCAGCTTCTTCCATGCTAACGACGCCAAGGTGTTCAGCTACCCGCCGCCTCCTATCTCGTCCACCCCTGACTACACTGGTCTCACCAATGGGCTGACGGCCCTCGGTATCTACGACGATGAAGGCATCGGCGGTTCACCTAGCTTTGACCCTACTCAGTCTGTTGCATCTATTTGGCCTGAGTTCGGTGAGGCAGTGCCGCTCTACCCAGCATGCACCACTGCTGGTGCTGCTCAGCGACGCGGGAGTCTGAACGGCACCCACACGCCTCGCCTTTCCCCCACGCTCTCCGGCATCGACGCCACCTGTACACTCAGCGATCACCAGGCCGTACGCCGAATCCAGAGCGACCCATTGAACACCGTCGCTGGTTTCTCAGCATTCACCCCGTTCCAGTCGGGCGCGTTCACCACCACCGTGGCATCTACTGCCAGCAGCAGCCTGTCAAGCAGCTCATCGGCAAGTCCCACTGCGGAGGGCGCCAGGCGTCGTGGCTGCCTCGTCTGCTCTGATAACCACATCAACGCCGCCCTGGTGCCGTGTGGCCACAACCTGTTCTGTATGGAGTGCGCTAATCTCATCTGTCAGAAGACGGAAGACGCAGACCGCCGTTGTCCTGTCTGTAGCCAGCAGTGCTCACAAGCCATCCGCATCTTCACCTAGGGAAGCAAGTCGGTGACTCCCCACAGGGTTGCTTCTATTATTCTATGAGATTATAATCTACCTATGATATGCAGGCGACCTCCTGTGACCCTTAGTAGAGGCACTTCTTGTGAGCGGATTTTAGACTGGAGGAAAATCACCGCATCTGTCTCCGTAAAGTTGTGAGTTTGTCCCTATAGATTGCCTCCGTCCGCTTGCGAGGCTTTGATTTAACCCCTCTCTACTGCCTGTGTCTAGTTGTGAGGTTTCGATACAGTCCCCTCTGCTTGGGTCACATTGGGCTGCAGTATGTGTTACTACTCAATTTACATAATGCTTAAGATAAAATATTTTATTCTTTCACTATATTTGGTAAGAAATAAGAGTTCTGAATATGATAAGAATAATTTAATTTTGTGACTTATTTGCAACTGATTGAATCGTTTGTACAAAATATGGCTTGATTTGCCCCATTGTTTCCAATGCAATTCTTGTCAAACTAGTAACTAATAATACTATTAATTATAAATTGATAATATGATAATTTAATGTTTGTTGAGTTTGGGTTTGTATCTGTGTTTGTGAGATTTTTGGTTTTAATTTTATATTTTATCCAACAAAATATTTTATAGCTCATATCAAAGTGGAAATTTATTTTATTCTATAATATTATACTACAACTAGGCAAAGGCAGACCCTCTGCTCAGCCGTGATCAAAAAAGCGTTATGGCTTCCCTAATGAGTGGATCATCATCATCATTATTATTATTATTATTTATAGTCGAGCGGGAGTTGTTGCACGTTGTTGCAGATGTTGAGATTTTGGACACGGTCCCCTTGGCAGCATAATGTCCGTGCAGGCTATTAAGCATTAAAACTGAATTGCTGTACAAGCTGAGGTGTTCAAGAAGTTGTTTCAAGTACTGTTGCTTGGGACTTCAGTCTTCACCGAGACTTCCTGGAATGCTAGTCTTCCGCTGACGAATGTCTGCACCAGTCTTGTTCATGAAACAAAAGTTATTTATGAAGTCTTTATTTTGTATCCTGTTTTTAGATATATTTTAAAGTGCTGGCGACTCAAAGTTGCCGGTTTGTGTTGTAGGTTAGTAGGAAGGTGTTGTCCGTATTTTAAACGAGGGTCTGTTATCACGTGCGAATAGCAGATAGAATTTGGTGACTAGTATGGCGAAATTAGGTCGCGTTATTGTATTTGGAGAACGTTAGCGTTAGGTTGTACTGTAAGTGAATTGTATGTTTGATACACAAGGAATCTGCCTCTTTTGAGTTAGTCAGGATATTAGTAAATATTATAGCTACTTACGTTCAGTGAATATGATAAAGGAGCCAACTCCAGTTTAGGACGGTGAAAAGTTTTGCTCAAGGTGGGAGCTTATACCTAGTCCGGAAATTGGCAATATTGGCTGCTACAAACTCGATAATTACAATCAACAACATGCGATCATTCATTTCAATATTCCACACTATGGAGAAGTAGGAAAACATTACTTAAGCAGTTATTTCAAGTGGTTTTATGAACTGCCATGTCTATTTGCAGATTTCGTCGATACGAAATGCAGCGTCTCATATTTGAGAAATACGATTAATTCCAAAATTCTTCACATCCCATTCTTCAGAATCGAGAAAATTCAACTTTGGTTTTAATTTCAGTGTCCTAACTTTTAGAGACTGTCCCAAACTGGAGAATTTTAAACAATTAATGTCAGGTTCATGTGTCGAAATTTTCATTTTTGAAATGTAGCACCTTTAGTGCGTTGCATTTTCACCAGTATATCTTCAGATGACGAAGAAACACACAACGAATGTTTAAGTATTACAGCAGTCATGTTTGTACCTAACCCCTTGGAATATATTGGAGGGCTATGGTCCGACTTGGGACTTGGATAAGTGTAAAGATTTGGTTGTTGAACCCGTTGGTGGTCACTCTAAAACTGATGTGGATGAGAAGTCCATTCTTTTAACCTGTTCATGGTGTACAAAGTTGATGTGTGTGACTGGACCGTTCTCTGAACCTGATCAAATTTGATGCACAAGTTGGGGCCCTCGCTTGTGGTTTTACTGGAATATTGTGATCTCAGTTGACTGTACTACTTGGTATATAACATGCCATGTCAATTTAAAGATGTGCTTGTTCAAAATGAGTAGAATTAGAAAAGGGGGGAATTTGCGTTAACGATTTTGGTCCCATTCTCAGAAAAAAAGCTGTGTATTTGTGTGCGTGCGTGTAAGTAGCTTTAGAATGCTGCTGTTAGTGAATTGACTGTGTGTAATTCACTGAGCTGTGGTAGTGTCCATTAGACTAGTCTGCAACGGCCATTTTTTCTGACAGGACACTGTAGTCTCGAGGTCTCCATTACGTGTGCAATGATACGGTTTGATAATAAACTCCTAAATAGTCGCAATTGTGACGCATCGGTCTGATTGTGGATGGAAAGGTTGATTTCTTCGGAATTGCTTTTTAGTTCAAGTGCCGATCGCCAGTCCTGGTGCTAAATCTATGCATGTAGAGTGCATTTGTGTTGCAAGTTCTAATGTACTGCTTAACTTTCAATTTGACATACGGTTACTGTAGCAGTGAGACGTGCATGTATTTAGTGAATTTTCTATTTTAATACTATAATTTAATGTGTGTTATGTAATAATGATAATAATACGAATGTTCAGTGGTAATGAATTTTAGCCAATGTTCTCACCGGCAAGATTCTCAATTAGAATATATTTTTATTTCCCTGCTAATTAAAGAATTTGCCTATAGCAGCTCAGAGTTCTCGAATATATGCCTGTCTATGAAATGAAATGTATTGTAAAAGGTTTTTATTTTTCTGCCATTAAAATTGTTCTAGATATAACAAGTTTGTTTTTGTTTGTCTGGTACCCACCAGGTGGCGCTGGATAAGTCTACCATCTGTTGCCATGAACACAATTCTAGTAATGTATGTATTCCCTACTGGCCAACTAAGAAGCTTGTCTACAGTAAATAAATAAAGACTACAGAAACTCATTAGCGTACATCTAAGAAAAGAAGATACAAGACATTCCATTTGCATGTTTAAAATCCTTGCAGAGTGATGTACTTGTTTCCTGCCTCAACAGTACATGCAAGCCCTGGACGCCATACTTGGTTCATTGAAGTCTTTAATATTCCTATTGTTAAGGATTTGATATCCACAAGAGTATGGATTTTCAATAAACGCATTGAAAGACCAGATATTCTCACCAACTATCATTCAGCATATTTTTAAAAGATATGTTTTCATTTCAGTGTGAGCAAGCTGAAAAAGATTACATTCTATTTGTTGTTTAAACAATCGTGAGCCAAGGGTTTGCTGTGATGACTCATTCAATTAGATGTCTCTTAGGTACACATGGGTAATTGAACCTTGAACACCAAAGATTGGATTTTGAATAGATGCCAACAGGGGATGCTGTACGCAAATTGGAAAAGTGCAACTGACACTGCAAAACCTGCCATACTTTACTAGCTATTATGCTGCAACACAAAATTTCAGGGCTTGGAATGAACCATGACCAAAAAAATTTTTTTTCCAGGTTATGTATCATTCTAAAAATAAATAGGTCTGCGTGATAGAAATTTTTTTTGTGTTGTAAAACTTAACAGCGTGAAACCTTTTTTGCATGAATAAAAGCAAACTAATGATACAAAAAGAAACAACAAGGGGAACTGGAAATCAAATAAAGAAATCTTCTTAAAAGAGGAAAATTCCAAGCCCTGAAATTTATTAGGTGGCACAGGTGAAAAAGGCGTGTTTGTCGAAGATTAATTTGACAACATGTAACGTGTGGTGGGTAAACTAGAAAATGTTTATTTACAAATATTACTGTCGCAGAGAGTAGAGCATACAAGCACGAGAAGACAACAGGGGCAAGACTTAAATCTTTGTACTCGTAATCAAACTCAAAATTATTTTTGGCATTTTCTGTTCTACTTGTGTGGAGGCATACGAGTTTCTAGTCAAAAATTCGCACTTGATGACCCTTGTATTAGAGCTACAAACTTGAGTGAGAACTTGTGATTTTCAAGAAAAATTCGAAATTTCGAGTTCAATTCAAACTTTTAGCCTTAATGCTGGGTTCGTAAAGTAGAAGATACACAAAGACAGTTATCCACATAATCGATTTCATGAGCTCATACAAAAGTAGAATTTATAGAAAATGCCAAAAATAATTTCAAGTTCAATTTTGAGAAAAAAAGATTAGACACCAGGCCCCGATATCTTCAACATAATAAGACAAGTGACGCGAACTCGTTACTTCAGTCACATTGGGTAATAACCAAACAGTGTTCAATCCAATGAACTCTATAAAATGATTGGTTGACAGGGTTTAACACACAAACATGCACAGGGAATTCATGTTGACAATGGCTCCGTTCAAGAGACTGACGTCTGTTCAGCCGAGTGACTAGCCAAATGCAGCACTAATTAGGTCAAGTTGAAAACACTAATCAAGTCAAGTTTAAGACATTAATCAGGTCAAGTTGAAGACACAAATTTCAAACTCAAATACTGTAAAAATCGCGCAAGGCAGACATACATGTTGGATTTTTGCTTAACTCGGACAGACTACACTTTCAAGTAAGTCTAGTTTTGCCATACTCAGCAGAGATTTTTCAGTCCATTTAGCATCAGACTTGTACGATTTACTGCAAACCCACTTAGTGCGCCGCGTTCAATCATGCAGTTGAAGCCACTATTGACCTCCAGGTGGTCTGTGGTGTGATACTCAGGATTGATAATTAAACCTATTTAACAATCAAAACAAAGGATTTCACCCCAAAACGAAACAAAATTTTCAAAAATGGTGCTTCACTGTACTTCAAGGGCACTACACTCCAGCAGTCAATCGTGACTGTTATCCAGATTTGCAAAAGCTATGCCTCACGCAATCAAACTTTAACAGAATTTTATCCGTTTAGCTACTCAAAAAGAAAGTACATGCCTGTCTCAAATTTTGATGAATTGAAATTTCAATGTTTTGGAAATGATCGCCTCAACAGCAAATGCACCTCATAGGAAATATACAAGGGCTATTTTTAGATCATCCCTGAAAAGGTTTATAAGTGCTTCAGTTGGTATTTCACTTTAAGCAAACAACAGAAAATGGGTCAAAAATGTCCAACTTCAAAGTAAGATAAAATTTGCCAGAACTCCATTCCGACCACAGTAAAACCATACAAAACATAGAAAACAAGTGTTAACATGACTTAATCACGTTTTGTCACCGTCGCAAAATTGAATCCTAACATTCGGCTGTCACTATTGTGTCAAACGAGATGTCCTAAGGTAATAGCTACATTACCTTAAACAGTGCTCAGTATACCTTTGAGAACAAAAATTAATGTCACACTTACAAAGATGCGTCATTACAAAATTCCTGGATGCATAATTCTTCCAGCAAACTTGCCTTCTGAGGAATGAGTTCTTTCAATTGACCTCACAGTTTCTCAAACGCAGAATGTCCCACAAAAAGTAGCAGAAAAAATTCACCACTCTTGAGGCACATTCAAACCAATGCAGAGTCCAGGAACTAATATCGCTCAATAGTGTTAGATCATTCCCAGTCTCCTAACACCCATAACATGTACAATCAAATTGCGTGACTACATGTCACGTGTACAACATCACTCGTTCATTATGTTCCACAGAGCAAGTACAAGCAAATTAGGTTTCAGCGAACTTCAGTTACAAATAACGTTATGGAAAGCTCCAGAAGATTCCTACAGTGGTTCCGCTGTATTCATAACTTAGTACACTTCACTGCACATGACAATGCTGCTACATTTGTGTTGTTATGTCACATCAACTCTGCAAAGTCACGTGATATCCCAATAAGGATAAGGACTAAGGCAGTGTCCGTACTGTGGCGCAGTACGGTCATTTATTCCTGTTCTTGCGACAAAAGAAAGTTTCACTTCACGAACTATAGTCACTATAGATCCAAATTAACGCCCTAAATCAACCATTATAATTGACTTTTGAGCCTAACAATGGTCCAATCACGCTGCAGATTTGGGTTAGTGTAGTCAAAAGATGGTATCCACGTGATATTTCAAATAAACTGCGTGATACCAAAGATAAATATGTGATGTGGCTAAATATGTAGAATATGCTTTTAACAAAATAATAATACATGTTTCAACTGTACATTAAATACTGTGCATTACTTCACTATATGGACAGCCTATCAATTCATACGCACTCTATGGTCTTGATAGACGTGACATCACTGACGCGCTAGCTTTAGTCCTCGCCTCATTACACATTTTTTGTATTCGTGAACTGGAAACCGCCAACGACTGAGACGGGATAACGCTGAGCTAAAGATGTCACATTATGTTCCCATGTCCATGATGAAGACTACAGAGAAGTAATGTCAGTGCTCTAGCCACAAGTGATGAAGTCCTAATGGGTACAGTTGGCGTGCCAAAATGTCAGTGTCCACTACCCTTTCGAGTAGCTGTGTCGTCCTAATCCTACACCACAAGAAACATCTGGAAATATAACCATTCAGGATGTCAGAACAACCAAATAGACCCCACTGATATGACTCGGGACTAATGAAACTGAATTTGCGAACCATCCATTAGTAACCCCATCTGGTGTTTGGTCAAAGAACTAGCCTTCCCATTTGACTGGTGGCCGTAACACTTTCAGTGCATGAAATGTTCACCAGTACACCGGGGTATTAATGTTCTAAAAACTTCACAATCACTAAATCACCTGGTTTCAACATTACAAAAGTGGTTAAACTAATAACGTACAATTCATACAGTGTGAGTTAAGACTAGGAGATTTCAGATTTAAGATACGCGACTCGAGGTTCAGGGCTGTGGAAGGTATTGCAATTTTTGCTGGAATCAATCAATAATCTTCAATCAGCTCCACTACATCCGTAGAAATTATCTCAAGAGCTTTTTCAGAAGTGTTGTAAAATAATTTTTCTTAAATTTTAAATTCCAGTTCCCAGATTACTTTCATGTTATTAAAAACTAAAAGACTTAAAAATACAAAACGGAAAAAAATGGAATTTCATGTTTGCAAAAATGGATTTCTCCGTTTTGGACACGAAAAGTGAGGGTCTCTAAATTTTTGCAAAATAAGTAAGTACTAGACATGGATGAATGATGTCATTCATCAACTTGTATTTTCTTGTTCTTAGGAAGTTTCAAACAACTGACATGAGAAAAATTGTCCAATTTTCAAAAAAGCAACCAGGGCAACTCATATTGTGCCTCTGGCATTCCCAAATGCAAGAAAATGACAACTATCTGCACATAACCACTCCTAAACAGCCACCTTCTACACTTACATGCTATGAAACAGTGTCCGGTTTTGTCAGGACTTGCTCCAGCATTTTCCTAGCCTTGTTTACTTTTTGTTCCTGCCGCAAGATGTCCTCGTGCGAAACTAGCACCTCCTTTAGAAGATTAAAAATAATTTGCAAACAACTGACCCGTCCACTGAGGAAAGTCAACATAACATGAAAACGATGCATTTGGTTGCCTAACAATGTATGCGTCACACCATACCTTTCATTATATTTACTCAATGCATCTACTGTTCACAAATGCCAACATTTTACATCCAATGCAACACATTCACAGCTGCAGAAAATTAGAAACGTATTAGAATAGCCGAAAGACAAGTGAGCATCATGCAACACTGTGTACAAACACGTTCTTTACCAAGTGGCATTAACTTACATGATGAGATTTGTTTTTCTATCCAAAACACATTACCTAATTTTTTTTCTGCATAAGTGACTGTTCATGCCTTCCTTAGAGCCTAGCAATGGCTTGATCATATGTAGAAAAATAAATCAATTACTGGACTTATGGTTTATTGAGATGGCTACGTTGCGTCCTCCTCTCGAGGACTTCAGCAGGCCACTGAGGTGTCACGTGTCTCGTCATGTGATCCACAGCACAGTTTGCGCGGGATAATCTTTAGTGCCCTATCCAACTCAATAAACCACAAGTCCAGTAATTGATTTATTTTTCTACATATTATTACTCAACTGGATGACTGAAAGTATTCATCGCAATGGCTTGATCACTTTGGTGATAAGAATTTTTAAAAAAATATTTCAATTTTTACATCGTTCTACATTAAAGGGCCAAGGGGACACTCCTATTCAGTAATTTGCAGTGTCGCGATAGAATGAGAGGTGACCGCCGAGGGTATGAGGAGATGAAATTTGCATTCAACGGATACCGCGTGAGAGCCACGATGACGTAAAATATGTCTCTGTGCGCCCAATAATTCCTGCCTTCGCAAGGCATTGGCAGTGATGCTGCTTACAGCTTAGGGATGTTCAGTCTTCCAGTAAATACTGGAGTGTACCTTGACTCAGATATGAAAAAGACATGCAAATGTGCATATCAGGGTGGTTAAGGATACACGACAGCTATAGACGTAGAACACACCTTGAGTAGTGGCTGGTATATGTTGATGTGTACGCCGGGGTTCTTTAGAATACGTGACCGGTCCTGGCTCTGTCCCACCACAGGTTGACTGTTGACATGCAGTGCAGCAGCGATACTCTGCAGCACGTTCTCCGTCGACACATCTGGACCGACACCTGTTGACCATTCAAAGAATTTCATGTTAGCAACTCATGCCCACAGTACCAAGTCGAGAAATCTGTGTATCACGATCTTAAACGATTTGCTTAGCTAGTCACTTTACTAAATTCTAAAAACAAAAGATACTCCAGGCTTGATTTAACTTATGTAATACCTTAACGATAAGTCTTTGTATTTAGCAAAATATCTTTGAAATTATATATTTTTAACTCAGTAAACGGATGTTTTCTGAAAGTAGAATGCATGTAAAATTTGACTTGCAACTATTTGTCAATCTGCCATGTCTTTAAATAAGGTTCATTGACAGCCACACAATGGTATAATAACATGACCTAATTCTACTTGACATAAATGTTCAAAACGAAACGTCAAATACCCTGTCAAGGTTTTACAAATTGTCAATCTGTTTTTGTTAGAAATTCGGACATCCAGGATGATACACCACGCCTTACACTTTTACCAGAATACAACAGGATTGAAATGAACGAGCAAAAAATTTCATCAATTGGGAACACAATATGGTGGACAACTTCATTTTCTCATTTTTTCACATTTTCACATTTTTTCACATACAGACAGGTAACATCCCACTGCTGATTCTCCATTTAAAAGTTCTCAGCCACAGCTACTGCTGTGCAGTGTTATTCACTAACAACAATTTTTGCTCCTGAAAAATGAAAAAGAGGCAACTTTGGAAAATATTTGTCCAAAATGGTATACTTTACAGAAGCGTGTTAAACATCACAAAGAAGCCATTGAAGCCTTTGCAAATTTGAAGCCAATTTAAACATTGTCGACTACAGTCAAATAATTATGTACTGTGTAAATTGATAATAGCTTGCAACAATAAAACAACCCACAAACATCTCAGACGATACTATCAATTACACAACAGTCAACAACAAATGCTTTTAAAAATAGTTCTATCCACAAAAAACAGTTTGACAGTAAGCTCCAGTAGTAATTCTCCTAAACAAAAGAGCATTCCACAGTCAAGGGTCTTGTCAAATTTATGCGATTGATCTCAAGATATTGCCATGCATAACCAGGAAATCACTTGATCGTATCAGTGGTGAGTATCTTACAGACCCAGGTTAGCCAAAAGCTTGTGTTGGCCAAGGAAAAAGAGCACAGTATCGCCAACACTGACCTTGAATACTGGATGGCAGATCGAGGGGGTCCAATACGTCTTCATTGATGTCGCTGGCTCCTATGCCCTGCAGTCTCTTCTCCCAGAACAACTAGAACACGCAAATGGAACAACGGGTTAATCAACATGTTTAAGAGAATATTTAAATCTTGAACTGGCGCGGAAATATAGATAAAAAAAATTAAAGTCTGGTCAGCACGCCACCTGTTGGCCACATAATGTGACCAAATGAACATAAGTCCAAAAAGTTTTCTGCCTCCGACCGGGACTCGAACTCAGGACCTTCGGCTAACCGTGCAGACACTCTAGCAACAGAGCCATCGGGACCACTGGTCAAACACAGAAATCCAATCAGATTTAGCAGAGAATAATGTGATGGACTACTCGGTACCAACATGTGCTAAGGTTATGTAGGACCTTAAAAATGTTCAAATTTGGCTTATTTGAGAACATCACATCTCAGAAATGACTGATTGGATTCATACGAAACTTTTGGATAATATGGCGTATGCACTGATCTCCAAAACCATTTAGGAACTGTTTTTATAATGTTTCACTTTCCCATGAGAGGCGACAATGAATTAAGACTCTTACGAACTTCCTGTAAAAAATGCAAAGTTGCATAAACAAAACGAAACAATATGTTAGGAAACTGTAACCCCGTTTTTGAAATCTCATCTTGAACATTCCTTTGGTTATGATGCATTTATTGACCGAGTTAAATTTTATAGTTTTGTAGAATGAGCTCAATACACAGACGTGTTGATTTGGTCTTGCATAACAGCAACGCATGAAGTGTGACAACCAGCAGTCACAGATGCAACAGCCCCCCTAACAGCAACGCATGAAGTGTGACAACCAGCAGTCACAGATGCACCACACCCCCCCCCCCCACTCCCACGAAAGACTGGAGAGATAATTCAAGAATAAAACATCATAAGTGACCCTGTCAACGACAGCTAACAGGTAATTAATGCACCTTAAGTGGCATCCTTCACTTGCATGCCCACAAGCACGTAAACGCACACCAATCACTTCACCAACACCTGGTGTCCCTCCAAACACGCCAAAAGGGAGCACCCTTGGTGACCACCTATGCAAACACTCACCTGCTTGGGTTGCTCTTGGTTTCCATGCTTCAAGTCAGATCGTGACTTGCTCCCCTTACGCGTCCTGTACACAGACACGGGTTGCTTGAATATTGACGCCGTCTGTCGGATCGGCAGCACCAGGTTAGCATCCGGCCTCAGTCCTACAAGATTAATAATAAACTGAACGATCGAACATGTATGGGTTGGCGACCTTATTGATTAAATCGAGACACAAAAATCAAGAGGTGGGCACTATGCGTAAGTACAACGGAAACATAAATATATATTATATATAATATAATATATAATATAAATTAAGCAAAAATATCAAGAAACCAGAGGTGGATAGGCAGTAGCTGAAAACAGATATGGTACTACCCAAGCTCATGCAACTTTCCATGCCCTAAGTGTGAACTCAATTTTCCAACTTCATCTTAAGTGGGCAAATTTCTCTCCAAGGCAAAGCGTTATCATCGTAATTATGTCAGTTACTGCCTCCAGTAACACTGAAAAACTACTATCTTCTGGTGCCCCCTCTTCCACTAACAAGTTTCCGACAAAATAAAAATCAAACGATTCCAAACTCTGTCAATCCAACAAGATCTTTTTAAATAATGAATTTGCAACCAAAAAGTGTCTTGCGAAATTGAGCCACTGCACATTGGCAGAAGCTGGTGTCCTTCCCAAGGGACAGGTGGCGCCAGCTTACAACTGGAGATCTACTCAGTCAACAGTGTTAGTTATGACACATGCACACAGGTGGCATTAGGTCATCTCAATTGTGTTTCACCAAGATTCCTTTGCCAGTACATGCTCAGTCAGAGCTTGTGTAAAATTTTAGAAATAGGCAATATTGGCCATCCCAAATTCAAGAATTATGATCAGCAATGCCCGATTATTCATCTCCATGTCACACACTACTAGTATGGGGACCTCATGAAACATTGCGTCAGCGACTACTTTTGAAGATTTTATGAATGGTCAAGTCTTATTTTCAGTCTCTGTTGTACTAGAAAGACACAGCGGACAATACTTGAGAAATACGATCAACACCAAAATCGCTCATTTCCAAGTACTCATAATCAAGAAAATTCAATTTTCACCTGAATTCCAGTATTCCAAACTTTAGAGGTTGTCCCAAACAGGAGAACATTTACCGTACAATTTGATGTTCACATTTGAAAACAGCACTACTACTTAAGTGTACATGTACATTGGGTTTCCAAGAGACTCCACACTGACACTGCAGAGTCAAATTTTAATATTTTTAATAACATCTAGTCACGCATTGACAAAATCAATTCATGGTGAATGTTGACCAACCTCCTGGTCAGACCAAAGGGCAATATTTCAGTCATATCAACCAGCAAGATCCCTCAACTCTGCCAGCGAACTTGCAAATGGGGTGCAACAAAAAGAAACCAGTTCATGTCGTGGAAAATGTTCACTGGCAACTAGAGCTAAAGGAAGGCTTTGACTATGGGTGAAACGATAGGCGCAGCACAATGGGTTTTGACTGTGGGTGAAATGGTAGGCGTGGCACACTGGCAAAGAGGGCGTTACCTCTTGCATAATCGAAGGCTGTGCCCCTCATCCGCTTACTTTTACGTATTGCACTGTGTATAATGCGTCCTGTACGGAAGTCAAAGGTCGATAGGTCCATCACGTCTCCCAAGTGACGAGCTAACTGTGGCTTGCTTCGGAACTTCCGACCATCAGGACTGCAAAAGGAGAATCATCATTAGTATCATTATATCATTACCATCATTACCATCATTACTATCATCACTTAGTGCCAAGAAATCTGTAAGACTTACAGTTTACAAGTATTCAAAGTTGGATGACACATTTTGACACCCAGTGTCACGTGAAATATGGTTCATGGCAAACAGGACTCCTGACCGAAATTGCGCATGCACATGAACAATATTGCGGAAAACACCGTTCCTTGTTATTACAATAGCCATTAACAAAGATAGGCATTTTTACCTAAAACAACCGCATGGCTCCAGTTTATTTCGCAGCCAGAAAGGTGATATAGACAGCGTGTTTGGCGACCTGGGAAAAACCTCAAGTCGCCATGAAGTTGCCACTGTAAGTACTAGTATCAAAGTCAGACATATAATTCCTCCTAAATTCGTTTCAAAGTTAGTGTTGACTTCCAAACTTTAAATTACTAACAGTTTTCCTAAATTCGTTACATTTGACTAATATTTATTCCATTTATGAAATCAGTGCATTTGCCACCACAGCAGTTAGCACACATCAAACACCACTTAAATGATAACAGGAAGTAAATTGACAGAAGTTGGAATTGCTCGGCAAAAATTGGGCAAGATCAATGAAATATGCACCACCAGTATATGCGGTCGTCTGCGTTCTATGTTCATTCATTGGTGGGAGTAATTGAGATAGAGAATGAATGTACATTTATAGGGAGAAATTGGAGGTACACGTAAGATTCCGAGAATGAAGCACATTTTTGTCAACGATTTCTACGCCGGATCAGAAACCTCAGATATTAATTGACAACCTGGGATTTTCAGTTTTGGCGAACTCCGATTTCATTTGTTGACTTGGGATTTTTGACAGGTCGCCAAGTGTGACTTGGTGTTAAGTTAAGCGTCGTGCACTGTATAGATCTTTTTTACACATTTCATCCACCCGCAAAAGTTACTTCATCGTTCCTCCTTACGTTGGTATGAATACTGAACAGAGGTGCCTACGGCTAATTGGTTAGTACATTGCGCCACTTTTTGAAAGACTTACCTTAATTTGATCACTTATCTAAAAACTTGACACGACATGAAATCCTCTGGCTCTGACAAGTTTCCTAACAAGTCATTGGTTAACATTATACTGACAATTTAAAAACAAATCTCATGCTTAAGAAATAACTAAAGGTACTCTTAAAACAGTGCGTGCATGATACAGATAGGGTTCCTAAAGAACCCTATTTTATTTACCTAAACGTCCTAAACCAAACCAGATTAAGATTAAGCGACACCAGAATTATTTTGGCGATAAAATCCATTCGCAGATTGGACATATTCAATATTTCACAACACCATAAAAGCGGTATGTTAAAAAGTGGGCCATCAGCATCAGGTGTCTCGAACAGAACATGACGTACAATCCATGCAGGCACGATGAATATTGGGCCTACTAACACATCGCATCCCGGGGCCGGAGCAGGTCAGATCGAGCATTACCTGTAATAGTATACGTCAGTTTTTCCAGCAGAAAGACCTGATTTTCGGATCACTTCTTCTCTAGTCCATCCCTGGGGCAAAGACGTGCAATTTGAACGTGTCTTTTCGATAATAGACATTTACAGACCACTAATTTTAACTATTTTCTGATGAGAAATTTTGTCTTCTCAGAACAAAGATGACCAGTTGATTCCAATCCCAATCGCTAGGTGTCCTACTTGTACAACTTTTCTGGTCCCAAAACCAGCTCGTCGCTTCAATTTATTGAGGAGACCAGAAATAGCTCTTCCTGTAGATGTCGCGTGTGTAGCTCTACGTGTGAATATTTACGTTTTTACATTTTCTGAAAAAGTAGTCAGCTTCAATGGCATTCACTTTATATTCCTTGCTGGAAGCATTGCTGCTGTGTTTGAATGCAGTATGTGTGCTACACGAAGAACGATTTTTAGCCAAAAGTAAGTATTTTTGAGTACTAATACGGGTACTAATATTGGCGGTGCCGACTGTCAATTCAGTGAAATTGAATTACTGACGTCAAACTCAAACTCAAAGACAGTCACAAGTGTGATGAATCTGCACTGAGACTAAGTGCAGAGATATAAAGGCCTCTCAATTGCTCTTGGCCTTGGGGTAGGATGTACCAAGTTCAAGACTCGGTAGTCCTACGTTCTCGTCTCAGTGCATTGTTGGTAATTTTCATACCAAAATTCTTGCATCCGTCACTCATTTGCTACATAGCCTACATACCAGCAACACTTGAACAATTTTAGCCAGCCAGCTAGATGTATGTAGACTATCGTCAAAATACAGCTAGGTACCACTGTGTGTCTTTCTTCCATAGACCCGCACACAGCCAAGGTAGTTCTGTTCGTCAACTTGCCGTGAAACCTGTATCAATAGCTAAAGACTGGACGGGGTGCATGCAAAATCTGGGAATCAAACGACACTCACCTTGCCCGTTACAACCGTTTAAGTGGAAAACAATCTAATAAACGTCATTTTCTTGCGTAATCCTCCCCCTTTTCCAACAAAGAAAAGTTATGTCATTTTGAAAACAGTGTGCTCGTGACACGTGCATACGCCATTTCCTAATTTTTTGCAACATCTCTCGGGAGATGATAATAGCTTGGCAGCAGCATAATTTCTTCTGAAATTCTTTTTTTCGGTTTCAAAATTCTAAAAACTTATAATGAAGTGAAACCAGTTCCGATAATTTGTTGTGACATGTACGCAACTTCATGAAAGAACAACAGCCGATTGAAGAATCGAAGAAAAAAGAAACTTGCAATAGGTGATGCAATATTTCATGGCGCCGAAAGCCGACACATAAGATCACTCCACAGCTTTAGCTGCAGAATAACGGTAGATCGCCAATTTTTCCGACACCGGTAAATAATTTGGTGTTCTCAAGGAAGGGTATAGTTTTTAATGACACTAATTTTGTGTCAAATTTTATATTACCACTATTTTACCCACTTCGGTGCAAAGCTGTATATTTAGTATTCAGCTTTGTACCAAGGCTTGAACAATTTATGCTGTGTCTGTGGGCAGCTTAGTCTTGTTGCAAAGCTGTGTAATAAATATACAGCTGATGTGGGTAAAAACTAACCACATAAAATGTGACACAAAATTGATGTCATTAAAAATACACTCTTCCTTGAGGTAAACTGAGTAAATTAGTTACCAGTGCTAAAGAAGCTACCACTCTGTAATCATTCTGTTGTTAAAGTTGTTGAGTGATCTGTATATGTGTGGCCAGTGGTGGTATTTATTTCCGCCTTGTCTGCAGCTTTGCGTCCACTCTGTGACTTGCGCTGTGGCAAGGTATTCTAGAACAAGTTACCCTTCCTCGATAAGGTGGGACAAGTTGTCACATGTCAAGTTGCCCTAGAATGAATTGCTTCCTCACTGCTACTAAAGCTAGTAGTCAGTCTAGAAGTAACTCGTGCTAGGTTTACTAGTACTTGCAGTGTGCACGACTTTTTCAGGTGTCATCGTTCTCTAGACTTATACAGCTGAAAATGTGATCAGCTACGACCATTGATGACTCGTAAGGATTTGAAGTACATTAAGTTTTGAATTTTAGGTGTTTCCTTTTATTGTGCATTGCGTTGCCTTTATTGCTACTGTTTATTTTTCAGTTGGATGGGGTACAGAACAGAGAGGGTTTGGCGAACAACCAGGCATGAAAACGCAGATATTAACTCTCGTGCGCTCAATACGGACGGTGATGAGGAGTAAGATTTATTTTGTCGTCAAACAAATGATAAGTGTTATTGTATGATGATGGGCAGAACGTGGCAAGCATACGTCGTGTTTGGACTTTGTTGTTTTCGGGGCAACTAATGGCTTCGCTCGAAATTTTCTTAATGTGCCCATTTTTTTTCAATTTGCCAGATTTTTGCTCCCCACAACACTCACCTGATGAGCCTATGGTGGTACGTATCATTGTTATTGTACAAAAGCAAACTACTTTAAATAGTGAATGTATATCAGCAACTATCAGAAATCATCATTCTGAAAACAACCTCATAGAAACAATCTTAGTGCAAACATGTGGATTTTCCTATGCACTGCGCATGTTAACTCATGTACGGCACAGCTCTGAAAAAAGTGGGGGGCTAAAGCCCTCTCAGTCCCCCTATGGTGCACTGCCTATAGACCATGTGCGGCGTAGCACTGAAAAAAGTGGTGCTATAGCCCCTCCCCCAGCCCCCTATGGTGCACCGCCCATGTAACTCAAAGACAGGACTGTAAAAACCCAAGCCAAGTGTTCTGAAGCTTCACTGAATGGTGAAGTCTTCATTTTTGAATTTAGCACAAGCTAAGACATGAAATACTCCAAGAAGCGTGAAGATGCTTGAAACTATTTTGTTTTGTGTTGGTCTTGCTAGTAAACCTGCCAAAAGCTTTTAATTTCTTGGTTTCAATTTAAGTGTCAAATTCCAGAAGCAAAATATGCTGATGAGGTTAAAGTATTTAAATTTTAAACAATTCTTATACTAAATCAAGTTTTTGTGCTAAAATTCCGTGACAGAAAATCCCACGCTGTTATAGCTTTAAATAAATAAAAGTTTGATGAGAAAATTTTCATTCTGTTGAACCGAAATGAAAAATCACAATTTTCAGAAATTGTGTCTACAAACGTCTGAGGTAGTCTTATCGTTGATCGTAAACCTGGTCTTAGTTAAGACATTCGTCACTTGGATTTTATTTTGCTAACAGTTTATTTACATGACTCGAGAAAGCTGCCATTTAGTCTGAAAATTAACCACTATCAGATAACATCAGTTGCGATAATTCGCTCTTCTAAAAAATGCAATGTCGCATTTGCGACAAGTTGCTTTCGACCATCTTAGCTACAATCGGACTTAGACCTTTTATAAAAGAGTTCCCTGGACATTATTTTTGAGGATATACATCGTCTCTGATGACCTGTAACTTTAAAAATATGGTTTTGTTGGTGGTTACCTTAATTACAATTTCAATAATTGAAGTGTTCCTGCACCTTCTTCAGTTTGGTCATTTTTACCATGCCATTTTTTCTCTTTCCAGTACCTCTCATAGGACTAAACATAGTGACTATAGGACTCAAGTTAATTCTTGGATAATTTCTTCCCATGGACTAGACGAGCAATGCCATCTGTTGGTTGGAGGGCGAGTTGAAGATATTGAGCAAACAAGATCAAGTACTACAGATGTAGTGGTGGCAGACTATTTCAAGTGATGACTAATAACTACAATCCTTGTCACTTGTTTAGTTTCAGAGTGTTGCACATTGTGTCCAGTATGGTGAAGTTTCTTAAAATTAGAACGCAATGCAGCGGAAGAGTGAATTTTTTTCACTCAAAAATTTTCAACAGAAGTAAACAAGAAGACAGTTTTACTTCATTATTTGATAACTTTACCTACTGTGGCTGTCATCAATGATAAAATCATTGATGAAAGTCTTAACATTTTTGGTAATACAGTAAGCATTTGAAAAATGAAAAAGTGACAATTTTGGTCATTGTTTTTGTTCGAATTTGAGGAAACTTTACTCTATTGGAATTTTCTCCTTTGAAGCTAGATGCTGTTCGATCTTTGATAACTGTTATTTCATTTTTGTTTTGGGTTGCAACACTTTGCTTTGGTTCTTTAATACAGTGAGTCAAAAGTCCTAATTACACATCAAGGTGGCAACATCATGCATTCAACACGAACATTCACCGCTTTGATGCGCTCGATTTGTTCCATTTTGAAGTGTCTGACTTAATTAGTACTGTGCGATACTAAAATGAACTGAAGAGGTGCTAGTGTGGTAAACCTTGGAACTATGCAGCATTTTATGCCTGGTTGTGTACACCTGAACTGTTCTGTTGACAATACTAGTATTGCTAGTGCACAACTTTTTGACAATGCTAGTATTGTCTGTGCACACATTTACAGTTTAGCTCATCATCTGCTGATTATTGCTTTGTTTCATTAATAACAACCAGACATGAAATAGCATCATATTTATTAATAACAGGTTTTCTTGGCTTGTAATGAAATTATTTTTAATAAAGAGGTGATGTTGTACTGTTGAATTGTACATTGTTCTGACAGTGTTGAAATTTCTGTATTATTCATTCTATTTGAAAAGTCTCAGTTTTTCATCTTGTTGGCATATAAAAGGTATGTATTTTGCCATTTTCCGCTTGTAGGGAGTAACTATTCTGCATAACACTGGCTTAGAATTTTGCGGATGGTTGTAAATCATGGGTATCGTTCACACGCCTTTGAAATTGACACCCAAGGTCAGTGCCGGAAAGTAGTTCTCTGTCATTGAACCCTGCTCTTAGTCATGTAACTGCCCCAGTTTGACTGTGTAAGTAAACAGGGCTTAACAAAGGGTTTATGGTCCTGGGTGAGAAGATAATTCTTTTATTACCCCATATAGATTCTGAATAGCTGAACCCAGAATGCCACCATATTCAACCCTCCTGGCTGTAACCTAAATATGCAGTACAATAATCAGATGAATTGGCCTCTATATACAGCAAAAGTATGCAGAGGACATAAAAATGCTAGTCTCTAACACTAAGATAACTTTACGTTTAGGAGCTGCAAAGGGTTATGTCAAGCTATAATATTTGACGGACAACTCCTGGTTTTTCCCACTCATACAAAAATGTGCCCTAATTTGTTTGAGGGTTGTGGCCATAAAATACACACGACATCGAAGCTATTATCAGTATATCTGTTTTTATGTTAGTGCCACTGGAGTTCCTAAAGTTATTTTGACTGCCATGGAAGAGGTTGATGTTAAATCTTGCTCATCCCTCTGTTCAAAAACACACTGTGGCACCCAATTCCTGGGCGGTATTAACATAGAGATGGTGTGGGGCATAACAAACACTTTTTCTTAAATAGTGTGAACATTTTTATTTGTGGTAGGCCTACAAGTACTTTATTACATGGAACACGTACTATCTAACCAAGACCAGGCTTGGCTTGTAGCAGCCAGTAATTAACTTTGGTATTTCTATATGAACACGTGGACTCCTGTAGGATCACGTCACCAACCAGTTACCAGCACAGTGGTTTATTACTGACAAGTCTAATGTAAAAATGAACCGTCTATAATCCGTTAGCGTCTTGAAGCAGTTACACAATGTCTGTGTAATGAAACTACATATCAACCAACGATAACCAATAATGCAATTTCGTTTGGCGGTAGTAGTGATTGAGTTGCATAAACTAATGACGTCACTGGTGCAAGTAAAATGCATCAGCGTTGGAAGATTTGTTTTAAGTTTGTGGGGGCGAATGCCGGTGAACGCCGCCACCCCGGTCTAGGTTAACCTCCGGACTGTCCCGTGAAACCGGGCAACGCCACAATACGAAAACTATAGCACACGAAGTGCGTATTTTGAGTTAATTTCCGAGTTAAGTTGCAATACTTTTTACAAATACGTAATGCACAGTAATTCCCGATGGGATGCACGAAGAATCGTGTACTTCACGGACAACTGAGCGGGAGGTGAAGCATCCCACTGGAGTTTGGGTACCCTTCAAGAAATGTATGGTTTTATTGTGTTAAGTCTGGTTGCTTCCAGCTGTCTGTAGCCTGTAGCCTACACGATCATAGGAGGCAGCCATTGCCCGTCCAGCTGGGTTGCTCACGGCCTGTATGTCCGCCTCCTTAGTCAAGGTCGGGGGTTCGGCAAATTCTACTCTATCCCACCGCTGGACTCTTGATCTAAAATTCTCAGGTGCTCCTCAGTTCGCGCTCTTAATTTGCGTGTATACGGTATATGCTAATAACGAGAAAATAGTTTCAGGTCACGGGTATTGCGTGTAATGGGCCTGACCGAGCTGCCTGCGCATGTCTGGTAAAACGTGTATCAAACCATTTGCGCTATTTTTGTGTACACGGTCAGCAGCCACTCCGGACATTCTAATCAACACAGCGAGTTCTGTACCACTTCGAAAGACGCCCCCAACTCAACTTCGGGCCAGTGCTCCATCAAAACACTGCAACTTAAGTTATTCAAGCTACATGTAAGAAAAGCAGCATTGTTGGCGTGATTTCCTTGTATAAACCCGGTGTGTATATTTGGCAGATAGTATTTTGGACCAAAAGTCATAAAAGTATTACATGTCCTGACGTACATTTGGAAGCGCCGAGTATATTCCGCATGTGTATCTTTACCAAAGCCCCGCCAGATGAATGTGACAGGGCATCTATCTTCCATGGCATACAGGAATTCCTGTTTAATAAAGATTACACAGAGATTTCACTGAGCGTGATTTTTTTTTTGGTTATAAGCTTCAATTGTTGCCCATTTTTTCTTGAGGGATTATTTTGGGCATGCTTGCTTTTCAAATACACTGTATGGGCATTGAGAAAGTGTCAATTTACCGACACCCTCATTATCACTATTAGATTAGTAATTAGTAAACATTGGAACTTAACACCCAGCCTAGCATTCTGTACACGCTATCAATGAATTTTATAAAATACTGAAAGACTTTTCGTTAAAATATACAAAAACAACACAAAAAACAGTGTATGAGATGACATCGATTTTTTCTACATCCAATATTTATGATTTTAGAAAATAAGTTGATGTGAAGGTGGTGTAGTGATTTTCTGTGCAAGCTTTTGGTGATTTAACACAAGCTTTCAGTTTCATTTATGCACTTTCCAGAACGTCATGATATTTCCGTAATAGTGGATATAATAGCTTTACAGCTATATCATATATTGAGAACTATTTCAGTTGCGCAATAATATGTCCCTGTGTAAGTTGGTTATGCAGACGTACGAACTGGTGTCGTCCATTTAAATGATCACCTGTGAGTGGAACAAGATATAAGATAAAGCCAGACTTTAATAAAGTTGCCAACAATTGTCAAGAGAATCTTAGACGTTATTAACCTAAATGAGCAATCTTCTTTATTCCTTATTGATAGTTTTTCATTTGAATGTGTAAACTAAAAATGGTCAAAAGTAAACTAATTCTCCATTTTCGTACAAGTATTAAAAGAAACAAGCTGAACAAGCTTACTGTACACTTTATATGCATCCCAAAATGAGACTGTACTAACCAAGGTGACCTTACAACTTCGAAATACGCTGATGTCACAATTTTGTAAACTATTCTTTTGTCATGGTGGAGTACTTTGCAACCCGTCTAAATCCATTAATTTGACAATTAAGGGCGTTTTCTTGAAACCATCATCATTGTGTTCGATCCCAGACAATGTTTTGGCTATACATGTTCAGTCAAACGTTCCACATATGCTTAGTTAACAACACTGAAGTGAACTGGTCACAAATTACACAGTTGTAGTGGCGGATTTAGAGGGGGACCAAGGGGGCCATGCCCCCCCCTAAAATTCCCTAAGATCCATTTGGCATTTCGGGGGCGCGAACGTCTGACGAGCAAATTCCTGGCTAATACCCTGACGTGGACCCCCCCCCC
>NMRA01000061.1:1037263-1061622 GCA_002633005.1 Phoronis australis | reverse complement strand
GTCATGTTCAGTCCCCGGCGGTCCTGTTTTCTGGTGGGGCGGTCATGTTTTTAGGTGCGTCAGTCCCATTTTCTGGTGCGACGGTCCCATTTGATCCCCGGAGGTCCTGTTTTGGGGGAGGCGGTCCGATTTAAGAGGACCGGCGGTCATGTTGTTTCTCACCCGTGATTAAGAGAAGAGAAAATATAGTATGCATGTACTCAGGGTACCTATAAATAAATGCTCTTCAATTAAGTTTACTTAAGTTAACTGAGTGTGCAATCACTAATTGGTAATTCATTTGTGTTTTGTTAGTGCCTGTCACAGTCTACTGTCTTCCAGTGTATTCGATTTATTTTCCGATGTAATTAATGGATTGAAGACAGACGACAAAAAGTAATAGCTGTAAACAACAGTTTGCCTACCGGTACGTGAAACTTAATTCTTTCTCAAGGAGAAAGATCACACACAGAGAAGAGGATCACTGACAAAAAATGACGATTCAGTAGTGACAGCTAGGCTTTGAATTAAGTCAAGGCCGTACCATGCACGGAGACTACCATAGAACTCTATGCACCACTGACGAGACCGGCTCCTATGTAAAACACTGCAAATGTAAGTAAGCCAGTGTCTCGTATTGTCCGAGCCCTGGCACCATACCCCAAAGTTCCAAGTAAATCACTCAGCTGGTTGATTTTTGTCGTTAGTTACGGATACTTAACAAAATGAAGCATTTCTGATTCTTTGGCCTCACATCCTTTGAGAGTAGAACTATAGACACCGTTTGTAATTGTGACAAGCCGCCGGGGTAATTTTTCAAAGGAAACGTGAGACTGCCAAGCATTATTTATTGACCAAACACTAGAGGAATATGTCGATTACAGTATCGCCTCGTTGTCCGAGTTGAGTGCTTGATTGAGGAGGAACGCAGCAAAGCGAAACATGTGTAAACTTCTGACATCTATTGAGTACAAAATGAACTAAATCACGAAGTACGACACTCTGAAATCGTCAGACCAACTTACGGTTATCGTAACATGTGAAAGATTTACACACGTGAAATTTTCAGATTACAAGCTGAATAATGGGTAAATTGAAAGTCACAATTTTGCGGTATTTGACCAGCGAAGATTTCAGAGTTTTAACGGCGGTAAGTTGATGACTTAGCTTGGTCTGCTAAAGACATAACCTTGGCGTGGTACAGAACTCTGCACAGTTACGCCGAGTTACTGTTGTTGAATATTGGTAGAGTCACAGGCGTTCTCAGCTTCTGATCGTCCCCAATACACTACGATCAGAAGCTGAGGACGCCTGTGTGTAGAGTGTGATGCCAGTTCTGGATTACCTATCTGGTTCTGGTTGCCCCTTGCCCCCCCCCGCCAATCCCCCCTCACTGCTGATGCCGGGGATTTTAACCTTGACCTTAATTTGAGGGACATCAAGGTAAATACGTCACCATTCCCAATAAAGGTGGCCCCCCTCTCGACCAGTGCAAGTGTTAAAATTGATACCTTCCGGAGATCCAAATAGGCTGTTCTTAAATCAGAATGTGGAACAGGCAAAGATTATAAACAGCCTGAGGGTGTAATTGTAGTGAGACGTCGCTTGACCTGTCTCACTGCTGCGCTGGCCTTCTGCCGCGCGCGCCCTCTGTCGGCATCGAGAAACGACTGCTGTTCGTCTCGGAGACTGCCGACGTTGGCTGTCCGGCCCATATGCCGGTAATGGCCAATGAGGGCGCATCATGAATATTAATTAAGCGGCCCTGCGGCCGATACACATGTTGGGATGCAGAGCGGCATTCGATACCCAGACCACACACCTAAGCAGAACTATTGAGCTCGACCATGGACAACTAACATGTAAAGTAAGACATTTTTAGGAATCACTACATAATTGAGCACTGCCTTGCGGTGTTCCCATCCCCAACAATAACACTGAACCCTTCTTAATGTACTGATCAGAAGGTTTCTGTGTCTTTGTGTGTGTGCGTTCCTATAATCACATGTCCTGTAAACTTCAAGGAATTCATTGTTACAGGTAGAAATGGGTATGAAGAACCATGAGGTTGTCCCCACAGCGCTGATCGCCTCCATCGCACGGCTCAAGCACGGAGGGGTTCATAAGGTGCTCAGGGAACTAGTGCGACAGAAACTAATAGTGTACGAGCACGGTGGCAAGAAAGGTACGCACATGAAGTGAATAAGAAGCCTGCTGAAATTGACATCTTTGCTAAATTCTCTGTGGTGTTTTTTAATTTTTATTTTCCCAGTTCAGAAGAGCAAGGACAACGGTTTCTGTTTCCCTTGCCTTATTTTACTATCGGGTTGCAGTATTTAATAAAAGTTAGATATACATCCAAGCTGTGTTTTAATGAGCAAAAATAAACAGAGAAAAAACATGTTACAAGGAGTATCTGGAATATTTTGTAATACAAAATTTTGGGTGAAGATAAAGAGCAGTGATTTACAAAATGTAGCTTTACATTGTTATTGAATTTTCCATTGTTGACCATTGATTTGGAAACTTATCGAATTATAAGTTTTTGAATAAACATTTCTCTGTCATGATTTGGTCAGATGGACAGTATGGGTTTTATGTCCAAAAATGCATTTTCGGGATTATTATTGGATGGGTTAGATTTCTTGAAATTATTGGCATTGACCAGATATATGAAATAACACAATCTGTTGGTGTGTTTGGCCCTAATAGTTATTACCAGTAACGTGTGTTGTTTGCAGAATTAGCCGTCACAACATTTGTCTGGTACTGTATAATAATGTGCAGATATTTACTGGTTCAATTTAAAATCGTGAGCTTCGAATTAGAATAAATCAGTGGAATCTGTTCTGTACATGTATTAAAAGGTAAACTTTCATACGTATTTATTTTCATACCCACGGGTTTTGGAAGTACCAATAAAAAACCCTGATATATTGCATTGGTAAAAAATATTGATAACCGGATGCATTCAATAATTCTTAGCAGTTTGTATCCCTAATTAAAAATGTAAAGTGTTGCTGTGCCATTAATGGAGTTGTTTAAATAGGGTAAGATATTTGGTTTTAAAGTATACAAATTATTATGCAAGTTATATATATTTCAGTCTTCACTTTAAGCAGTGTAGCAGTCCAGTCGTTTATATTGGGAGCATTTACTGCAAGTGGCAATGTTTTGATTAATTTCATTCCAGTGGAAGGGTACAGGCTGAACAACAGTGGGTATGACTACCTGGCCCTGAAGGCACTGACCACACGTGGGGTCATCGAGTCTGTGGGAAACCAAATTGGCGTAGGAAAGGAATCAGGTATGTGCTGATGGCTGGCTGGTTTGGTCGCAGTCTTAGGTCTTTGTGAAACGTAAGTCTTGGTAATACTTCTGTCAGAGAATTGCTAGCACTTCATTTGGTTGTGAGATGTTTCACATAATTGATGTTTCACATGTTTGATGTTTCACATGTTAGATGCTTCGTACATTAGTTGTTTCACATGTTAGATTAATGTTATATGATAGATATGTTGCATTTGGATTTTTGTGGACTTTATTATTACACATTCAAGGGGTGAAAACAATTCCATGGCCTAACGCCCTAAGTTCCTGTTACGTACACCTGAATATCAGTACCAAACCAAGAATCACAAACCTGTGACGCAAATCTCAACCCCCACGCCTAAATTCTACACACGCACGGGAAAAATTACAGACGCGCTGACTAAACTCTACCTGAAGACTATCTCTGTCGACTTGGATTTTAAAAAGATGGGCCTTTCTTTGTTAGCGCCACCTAGTGAATGTTAGTCATGGTTGTGGTTTGTGTACTTATTTTCAAGTTTTAATGCCTACTGAAAAAAGAATTGACATGATCCGGTAAGGGATATGCGTCTGAAATTGTGTGTGCAATGTGCAACGCAGCCTAATTTACATATCTCACTTACGATTGGCTATAGATATCTACATCGTGGCCAGTGAAGAGCTACAGTATGCCATGAAGCTGCACCGTCTCGGACGAACTTCGTTCAGGCAGCTCAAGAACAAACGGGACTACCACAAACACAGGAAAAACGTCTCGTGGATCTATCTCTCCCGCCTGGCTGCCACCAAGGAGTTCGCATTCATGAAGGTAATCATGGATATTTGGGTCAAAATAACCGGAGATAGCTGCGTCTGGTTGTCATAGTTATCCATATATGGTGGGCTCGGGTGGTCCCAGACACTGGGATTGGGTAATCATAAACATGGATATGTGATTTAATGTTTTGGAAGGATTTGAATTTTGTTGTTTATTCCCCTAGTTAAGGATGTTCTGGTTGTCATATTAAGTATGTACTTTTCTATTGATTGACTTGAATGTATGTTAAGTAACTGTTTAGTAATGTGACTATTTCCTTGAGATATCCTGTTCCACACAGTTACAAGTGTCCAATGTTTAGATTCAATTTTTTATGGGTCACAAAAATCGAATTAAAATACAAGGCAAGTTGGCACTTCTTTATTCTTTGGTCTTATTTCGGTTTAATCTAAAACTACTTTTAAGTAGTTAAAATCATTCTTTTTATCTTACTTTAAAGTTGGCCAGTTTTGACTGACCAGTGTAGCACTGAATTTAATCCAATTGTTGGGATTTATCTTCTTTCCGTACCATGACTTTCTTCTAGGTTGTTTTAAAGTCGGCCATTCATTTGATATAAACTACCTGTGCGCTATCTGTTACGTTATGCATGTGATGACGGTGGCCATTATACACTGGTGTGTTTGCCATTGGTTGTTATTGTGAAATTTGTATTTATCCACGTTCTCTTCTAAAGGCACTCTATGATCACGGCTTCCCTGTACCCAAACCCGTGGACTCCAACAGACACACTGTCATTATGGAACTGCTGAGCGGACATCCAATGTAAGTAGTCACAGTGGAGACGTTAGTCTTGCATCATGCAACGGCTAAGGTGCCACGCATGCTAATGCGCATATGCGGACTATGGAATTAAGACAGTTTGAGAATTGAGTGTGTGTAGTTGACATTCCTGCATATAGGGGTTATGCTCAAAGAATAGCCGAATCCCGAAATGCCACAACACCACTGTGATTCTGAAGTATTTACTCACAATTATGCTGTGCACTTGTCTCGTTGTTGTTCCGTGCTCCAATGCTTATCAGAATTTGATTGTTGTTCATCATTTGTTTGCCAGTTTTACAATCGCAGTCGGTTGCAAAACTTCTGACTGGCCTAGAAGGGTGCAGTATATCGAATCTTTTGAAAACCAACGTCTTTGTCTACCTCCAATAACAGGAGAGTTGTTTTGTGGCTATTGTCAATCTGAGCACGGCAGTTATTTTGTGATGCATATGTATTGAGAAGTACAATTGGCATTTCTAGTAGAGAGTTGCTGTGTGTGCTTGTAGATAAGGCTAAGCAACGCCCTTGTAATGTTACAGCACAACTGGTGACTGGACGTGAGCTACAGCTTCCCGTCCTCGGTTTGTTTTCCATGTTCTTAGCTAAAATTTATTTTTTTTGCATTTCTGCCCTAACTTTCACAAGAACATTTACAAAACTACGTAGATTTTTAACAAAATACGTAACTATTGTCGTTTACGTGACAATATTGCTGTTACGTAAAATGCTAAAATCTGCCACCAACTCGTTTTCTCGTTGAGAATGATCTGTCTGAAATGATCACCAGGTGTCAAGTTCATGAAGTCCGAGACACCGAGGCCCTCTACAGTGAGTGTATGGACGTGATAGTCAGGCTGGCTACGTGCGGTCTAGTGCATGGTGACTTCAACGAGTTCAACTTGATGCTGGATGCCGACGATCGCCTCACAATGATCGACTTCCCACAAATGATCTCGACATCTCATCCTAACGCCGAATGGTGAGACAGTACATACTGCAATGTTTTTCACAGAGGGTCAATAATTTGTTCTTGTTAAAATCAGCAAGGTTTGGCTATCAATAAAATATTTGTTTTAAAAAATTAAAGAAAATTTAAAAACTTGTCATTGAGTCAACCACACAAGTTTGATGGTGCAATGCTTGTGCTTATAGTTGTTCAAACTATCTTAAAGTAGCACTAAATCCGTGGTTTCTGTGAATGGTGTTATCGTACTCAGTTTAGAAGTGTTCTATTGGCTCAGCAATAACTAAGCTTTTTATTTCTTCCAGCCAAGCTCATAAAACTTCATGTCCCATCACGACCAATTTCATAACGGAAAATGGCCTAAATCAAACCTTAATTTTGACAGAGAGCACTGATTTAATGCCATTTTAAGTTGAAAGCGTTAGCCATTGATTGCCTGTAAAAATTATTTGTCAGAACTTATTGTGGAGCGCGGTATTTTCCTCTTTAAAAAGAATTTCCTTTTGTTGGATTTGACTTACTCTTTATACTTGATTTCCAGTTTCTTACCTTTACATCTCTTTTTCATTACTTTGACTTTTCATTCTAAAGTACGTTACTTGTAGACAAATTTTACAGAATAGGCCAAATCCAAGTTTTGATTTTTAACCAGGTTAACATTGTGAAATGCAACTTAAAGTGCATTTTTGTTACACAGTAAAACTCGCACAAATTAGTTATACGTAAGATCTTCATGTAACTCGAGCAAAGGCCTGTTGTGTAATTGTGTACCCCTCAGATAAATCTAGATTGGGCCTTACTCTGGTAATCTTACAGTCAGACTTAAAGGAGTTTTACTGTAGTAACTAAAATAGTATTTGGTATTACACTAGTTCACTATTGGCGACCGTTTCTTTTCAAAACAGGTACTTTGACAGAGATGTGCAGTGCATAAAAGACTTTTTCGCCAGGAGATTTCATTATGAAAGCGAGCTTTCACCACAGTTCAAGGACATTCGGTAAGATTGTTTTCCAATGATAATGTCTCTGTGCCTATTCACACTTAATTTAGTACCTTATGATGAAAAGAAATCTGTAAAGGTCCCATTTGATTTACTACATTTGCAATTTCTCAAAAATTTAGTCACTTGTCTCCACAGCTGTAATACGTTTTTTCAACAAACCATTTTTGCCAAGTGCATGATCATATGTGCCTAAGGTGTACTCCTAAGATTAGACGACTCTCCCCTTTGCACACAAACGTTGATTATAAGATGTCCTTGTTAGTATCTAGACCCTGTTTGGGAAGTGAATACAAGAAATAACTGTCAAGGACATATAGTAATCTATTTATCCAGCATGTTAAGCAATAAAATCTAAAAAACATTGCGTAACAAAAATAAAAATATTCAACTTTCGGTGTACTTGACGTCAGTCATCCCTATGTAGCGTAGTGAATCAAACTGCTTATATGTGGGCATCTTTGGTTGAATATTGCAACGTGCTCGTCATCATTTCCCACCAAATTGCCGTCACTCATGAGAAATAACTGTAGTGATTATTATCCGATAGGTATTCACTGTTCAGGCTTGTATTGGGGTATAACACATCAATATTTACCTTTTTGTTTCGACAAGTGAAGCTTCACTCGCATGCTGTTTACAAGAAGTGCTCTTTGGTTTTACTCCAATGTTTCACAATGAGGAACACATTTTTAACACAATCTTAACAGTATTGCAGTAAACAAAGGTTTTAAAGGATGCTTGCTTATTATTGTGTTCTCAAAGCCAACAGCACTATATACAACTTGATTTAGTTACAACAAACTTCCACTGCAACGAATGTTTTGTGATTGAAATGTCTCAGCAGGGTTCGTTTCAATGCTGTTGGTCTTTAGGCACGTCTGCTCAGTCATGTGGTTCTAATAGTGCACCTGTAACGTGGTGCTGCTCTCTGAATGCAGTGGAAACTGAATTCAGTTTGTATCACGCAGTAGTAACCACGATTGTTTACACTTCCTTTGCCAGGAAAACGACAAATTTAGATGTTGAGATTGCTGCCAGTGGTTTTACAAAAGATATGGACCAGTCCCTGCTCGAGGTAAGATTTAAGTAAATTATGCCAATCATAGATGCCGTGTGATCACCCCTCTTTGTTTCCGGCAAGTCTCCCCTTTGATAAATTCTCTTGGTACAACTAATCACGTGTTCAGTGCTGTATAGGTAAAATTAGAGGTAAGTAGACACCTTGAGCACTGGACGTAACTTTCGGTGTGTAGGCACTACGTTCGAATGCCAAAAGGTGGTTGGCTGCGCCTATGTGCGCCTACGCCCCACTACAGCACTGCACGTGTTATACTGTACCAGTCAGTGTGTGTGTACCCTTAGATGGTCAATGGAGAGTGAAAGCATGAGCAAATAAATGTGTCAGGCATTTAGTCAATTGTTGACAACTTTGCCATATCTTTACAAATTCTTAAGCATTCTCCAGAAAAAAAATGTAAAATATTGAAAATTACACATTTTTAAAACAACAACGGATTTAAAACTTGACATGTTTCGGTGTCATTTATTAAACACCATCCTCAGAAGTCATAATACAATGGCCACCTAGCTAGGCCCAGCAACAAGTAATGAAGCACAGATACAGTCAGTTACAGGGAGTGACAATGAACTATACCAACAATGACAACCTGTGGTGTGTCAGTTGCCTATTGAGATTGGGCTTGCACCAACTGATATGTAAAGCCTCACGAATTTTAAGCTCCTTTGTTCGCCATTTGAAAACCAGGACCAAGGAACATCTAAATTCTGACAGTAATTCACATGTAAATATTCACCTGCAGAGCTCCAATCATTGTTATCAGCAGTGCTCTTTCAATGACTTTGCAATAATAGACCAGGCAGTAACAACAAAGGAGCTTAAAATTCGTGAGGCTTTACATATCAGTTGGTGCAAGCCCAATCTCAATAGGCAACTGACACACCACAGGTTGTCATTGTTGGTATAGTTCATTGTCACTCCCTGTAACTGACTGTATCTGTGCTTCATTACTTGTTGCTGGGCCTAGCTAGGTGGCCATTGTATTATGACTTCTGAGGATGGTGTTTAATAAATGACACCGAAACATGTCAAGTTTTAAATCCGTTGTTGTTTTCGTGAACATATGCTGTTACTTGCTATCATGGAGACACATTTTTAAGTGTGGAATCCTAGCAGAAATGTAAAATTTAAGTGGATTATCAAGCAAATTAAGTGACAAGTCCTCTTTGTTTCCAGTACCTTCAATGTGTAAAGATATGATAAAGCTTTCTCAAATTCGAAGAAAAATAACGGCCAAATTGCTGTTTTTTCATTTTTTAAATGCTCATTGTATTTCCACAATGTTCAAAATTTCATTGCGTTTGCTAGTGAAAGCTGTGCTGTATAAAGTTTTCAAACAATGACGTGAATTTGTCTAGTTCTTTTTGAGAATTTTGATGAAATAAAATTTCATTGTTCTGCCATAATGCGTTCTGATTTGAGGACACTTAACCGTAATGTTGGTCACTTACAGGCAGTGGAGGAATTGGGAAGTGTTCTGGCTAACAGCAGTGGCAATGAGAGTGAAAGTGAGGAGTGCGCAGATTTTCCCGAAGAGGGAGCTGCGGATAATAATGACACTAAACAGAGTGAACTACTAGTGGATGAAAACTGCACAAACTCCCTGAATAGAGTTGCGGCTGAAGATCCAAGTACTAACAGTATGAGTAATGAAGACAGTACTCCTAATGATAGAGATGTGCGTGGTGCGTGTGAATCTGACGATTCAGATGTTGAAGATTTGAGTGCACGTAATAGTGAATACAGGCCATTCAGAGACGAGAGTGCACTTCGTAGGACAAGGAACGACAGTAGTTGTAGTGCGGCCACGACAGGCATGTCAACACTGTCAGTATCCCAGGAGGCCATTCGGGCCAGGGTTCGTAGCAAGGTTCAACGGGAGCGGAAAAAGCAGCAGGCACGGCGGATACGCAAGAGTGGTGAGGCGGCCTTGGTGACGAGGTCGCGGCGAGAGAACCGTGACACAGTCAAGGACAGTCTGGACGCTGGCTGGTATTAACAAGGGAACTGTTGGTGTGATATAAATCTGTGGTACAGTTAAGAACTCTATGTGCAGGCGGGTACAAAGGATGGCATGTTCAGAGCACAAGAACAGTACAAAATTGCTTGGTATTAAGCAACGAATAGACAATGACAATTCCCATTTAAAATTTTCATCAAAATGTCATTGTATTTGACTGTAGTTGAGTGGTGATTTTTGGTGCAATATCATAATTACCTAGACACTCACGCAAAGGGAAATATGTCTCATGACGGCCTGGAATCTTTGACAGTTTGTAAATAGCTGTGGAAGAATAAAATACAAAGAGCCATGTCAAAAGTTTATGTTTATTTGTACATTCAATTTATAACGCCACTCTAGCACAAGTGATGTATTTCACAATAAATAACCTTAAAATCATAAGCACTTTGTACAGCATGAACATTATATGGTAAAATCTCCCCAATTTCAGACAAAAATGGTTGCCCTTTTTCGTTTTTCAAGAGCTTCTAATATTTTTTATGGTAAGAGAAGTTTGAATATGGTGAACTACGTCTTTTCTGAAAAAAAATTAGAAAATAAAATTTCTCTTGTTCGCCATAATGTGCCCTTAATTGAGGAGATTTTAATGTACTATGCTATTCAAAAATAGTCCAGTTCTAAAAGATTATTTTCAACTTAAGCTTCTTGAAACAAAGTTAAATTACATAGCAATTTGAAAACAGTAAATGGAACATTAAGACGTAACGTACAATTTGTTTTAACTACACTAATGTTGAAGACACAGTCATCTTTCTCAGCACTCTTGTACAAAGGGCCAATGCAGTCTGAAAACACATACCATGTAGCTGGTCAAGTCTGACACAAGCGATATTGAAGTGCTGCAAATTTCATACAGTTTTGTGAACACACATAAGCTACTGCTAATATAACACAAACAACTTGATTTAGACAACTTGCCGCTATGAAATTGGTTTTTACTAGTTCCTTGCTCAGACAAGAAGCGACGCCTGGGCTTGCAAGGAACTGACGGTTGTAAGTGCTAAGACCCAGCTTGGCACGTAAATTAACACTGACGAGTCAATTTGTAGATCCTGACATCTAAGACTATTAAACTCATTTCTATCCAAGCCCAGAAATCAAATGAACCAAGGAAACTTAAGACCAATTTCATAAGCAGCCTAAATCAAGTTGTTTTTTCTTGGGACAGCAGGTGGGTTTATATTAAACACATTACACCAGTTAAGTTTCCTTAAATTTGTAACAGACACAGCTGTCAATCATGTGGTCAGTCCGATTGCACTTAATTTCAGAGGTAATTGTCTTAGAAAGGCATCAGTGTTCAAAATTGGGATCCACCACTAGAACAGTACCTTGAGCTGAAAAAGAGGTTCTTCAATAATATGTTTCGAAGAGAACATTGATACTATCACCACCAAAGAGATTTATTGCCAATCTTTTGACACGTCAGGTGATGCAAAACATCTCTATGTGACTGGATGTCGACTCTGATCACTTTTCTTTCTTGCCTTCAAAATGTGCATCACCATTTGTTGCCTGAAAATAAAGTATTATCCTAATAAAACAATCCTCATGCTATGGATGAAATACAAAAGGAAAGCTAACCATTGGTGCTTTCTTTGATTCAATAATTCTCTAGCTATTTTTTAAAACTGAGAGAACAACTTTACTATTTAAAACCACCAGAACAGGTAAAGCACCAAATAATATATTAACAGTGATTTTACATTATTGTTGTAAAACACCGAACATTGATGGAAGTGGACCATTTGTCTGTTTCAGGAAAACAAACTTGAGGATTAACAACTTTAAGTGGACTCTGTGATATAATGCTCATGCACCGGCGAGGGGGGGGGGGCAACTGCAACAATTGAAGGAAAGATCCGTACCCCTCAAAACAGCAAGCCCACCAGAATTTTGGCACAGCCTAAGTCACCCTCTGCTGAGATTAATCATACAATTTTATAAGTTGCCGACAAACTGTTAGCTCAGCAGAGGCAGGTTTTCAAACTGGGAGAATTTCTCCCAATCGAGAGAATTCTCCAGATTAGGAGAAAGAAGTTCTCTTGATCTGGAGAAAATGGGGAAATGAACTCAACAAAGTGTCTGGGGGAAAACGTATTCAATTGGGGAAGCTCAAGATTGACGCCATTGAACAAAATTCAAAAATACAAGGATTGACTGTGGGAATTAAAAATTGACCAAGTCAGTTTTGTATGACAACAGATAACCTTATTGCAGCTCTTGCTGAAGGCAATAACAAGACAATACACATAAAAAACATAGTAAATAAACAATACTGTACAATCAAACTAAGTAACAATAAACTTCTCAGAACTTTGTAAAATGTACTTTTTAACCGAAATTCACCGCTGACCAAATGGACTTTTCTGGGAATTAACAAAATAAAGTAATTTGTAGCTGTGAAATTATAGATCCAAAGAAAGTAGTTTTTGAATAAACACTGATAAACATCAACACATAAAGTTTAATTCAGTGCAGTGAAATTTATTTCATTAACAAACAACAATCTGAAGAATTTGGCTCCATACCTGCCCAGCAAATATGCATTTTTTACTGTCTCCCTCAATGACACCAGGCTGGACACTGGAATTAGCTTCTCCACTCCCCTGTTCTGTCTTGGATTGGTCCACTTTTCCCCAAGGATTGTAGTATTTCAGAAACGGTTGGATGAATTTGTGAAATACCCACAGAACAAAAGGAATGACTATACAAGAAATACAGACCATATTTTGGCAGGCACAAATAACGCAAGTCACTTGTTTGTGATAAAACAGAGATGGCGGAAGTGATGTGAGAGCGACATCTGTGACAGATATTGACGATGCTTGATTTAAAAGACATGTTCTCCTGTTTCACAGGTTTAATAAGACCATTTGGACTCAATTGGAGTACAAATAGACATGTGGTAACCCCAAAACGGTGTCTATGTTCATTGCTATGTCTATTAATAGGAGATTTTGGAAAATATTTCCAACTTGCGCACGCGTATTTGTATTTCCGGTTCGTACGTGACACTTCCGCTTTTCAGGTTCACGTCGGCGAGTGACAACAGTCAGATTTGTGCCATTTCAATGAAATTTTCGTCGTTTTTGTCATTCCAAAAGCTATCATATAGAAGGACTTTGGTATGAGCCACAAATATGAAAAACTTGGTCTCATATCGGCGGCACCGAAGGAAAGAGAACACGAGAAAAAGAAAGAAGAAGTAAAACTGATCAGTTCTCGAACAAGTGGTCAAGCTCAAAATGAAAACGTTCCCGAAACTCGAGTCTACATGTTCGGTAACTCTAAGTTCACCGACAACGAAGGCTCTGGCATGGAACTTACTAAATTAAGTGTGCGATCAAAATATGGAAATGGTGACGTTGGAACGTATGGGACAACGTCTGCTAACTGCCCAAAACCTGTGGACGAGCTGGAGTGTATGGAAAAAACACTGTCGGACAATGATACCTTACAGAGTTTATCCCTCCAGTACAGGTGTCCTGTAAGTATAATGCTCAAAGCCTACTGGCAGTAGTTCCATGGTTATCCTGGCCTGGGCACCCATGGGAGGTTATTTTGATCTTTTCAGTGAGTGTTGTGGTGAATCTGCAGTGAGTGTAGTGTTATAAAGGCTTCTCTTAATCACTCGCTACGGGCATTTTCTCCTTGGTCGAACTGGCTTTAAAAGACGCCTGACATTGAGGCAAGAGGTAATGGGTTCGAAATTTGGACTAGGTTATTTTTCACTACATTGGCACCCAACGTGGGTCGATTTTTCACCTTACGTTTGTAATCGTCAACATCATTCGTCCTTGTCTTGATCATTCTGTGGTGTCTTGTGATTTGTCAGTTTTGTGGTTCCCCGGATGTTTTTTTATTTATACTGGTGGGGGGAGGCTGCTGACAGGCTTTCAGCCATCAGGGATGAGCACCTCCATTGGGTTTTATTTGAGCCTGGGTAGCTGTGTTTTAACTGGTGAGTACTTCTAGAAGTCTAGGTACTGAAGTTGTTGGAACGCAACAATACTGTACCTCCAATATACACTGGTACACTGCATAACTAAAGACGGGAGAACTGTGTATGCCATTACAAAGTTACAAAGATGTACCAGAAGTCTGGTGAGTTTCGCTATCTTGCCACTTGGTGACATCTGTGATTACCTACCTGCTGTTTGACCTTTGATCGAAGTCAGAAAATGATTGACACCAATCAAAGGTCAAGCAGAAGCCAATCACAGTGAGCAGCAAGTGCGCCATGTAGTGGCATGATTGCAAACCTCGGCAGACTTCCCACATACCTACTTGAAGTGCATATTAGAGCTATAAAACGTAGCTATCAACCCATGCAGTATCCTGTTACAGGTTTTATTGCCTTTACTAGTAGTTTACTAGTTCGACACTTGGTGTCTGCTGTTAGTCTAGCTAAGGATGTTGGGTAATAAAACAATGGGTGCTGTTTCAACTCGTAAGTGTTATCTCTGGTTTTATTCACCAAGTTACCACGCCCCACTTACACAACAAAAACTACTTTTAATTTGGGAACACTTACCATTATGAAATTATTCTCAAATTGTTCCTTAAGTCAAATTAAAGGTGATATTCAGGCTTTGAATTGTTGCCCCTCACCTTGTGCTAAACTTATTCCCTTAACTATCTCACAGGTGAGGTGTGAAAGAATATTGTCTGGCACTTCTTTGTTTTACAATTTTTTCCCTTGAACTTAACAACTTTCCGTTTTTTAGTTGATAATGTTCATGCAAACATGCAATACTGTACGGATAAAAAACTCAGCTGCTATAATGTAACACTTGTTTGGTTTAATAATGGACTGACACACACTTTCACTCCACAGGCGCATTAACTGCTCACATTTGCCATATATAGAATTAAAAATCGAATTCAACTTTTTAAAGTGTTACAGTTGGAAACGTTTTGCCAGCTTTAGAATCAGGTTGAATAAGAACAAGAATGAATCATTTTTCGAGCCAAAATCAATTCTATGATCCCCATTACTACCACAGTATAACCATAGGGGAGCATTTCACTGTATTTAGTACGTGAGGTTCAAAAGGTTAAAAAGTCAACATGAAGATGAGATTTTTAGTGATATGGCATCATATTGAAGTGTAATGGCACGTTAGTTTGGTTTTCGTATTATGGTAAACATGCTTTTTAGTTAAATTATTATACATTTGTGTAATTTCTAATTGTAGAATATAAATAGGTAAATAAAACAACAAGAATGGATCAACTGAAATTTTTGGATGTAATAATGTCCTGTTTCTGTTGACAAAGGACGTTATTACATCCGAAAATTTCAGTTGATCCATTCTTGTTGTTTTATTTACCTATTTATATTCTACATTTCGTGAAACAATAGTATCCTTGGGAGGATCTGGATCGCCTTATTTAGTTTCAGATTTATTTTCTATGTAATTTCTAGCAATGAATGTCATTGTAGTTTTGTTATAATATTTGGTAAATATGAATGGTGGAACAAAAAGTTTCCTGGGCATGACATATATAGATCAAGGATGTAATATCCCTCCACCTGAAGTTTTGTATACATACTAATCGCCAGGGTACAAGTTGTATTGTTGTATTGACAGTTGTACTTGAACGTGGAAATTGGGTTAAGATATTGTATGCGTGAACTTGAAATTGAATATTCATGAACGTAGTCAAGTGAAAGTTTTTGTTCGTTGTAAAGAATATTTGTAATTATCTTCTCCACGATTATCCATTTCCTCGTTTACTTAGAACTTGTGTCACTGACTAGGAGGAATATGTGAATGGTTAATCAATTATTAGTGTTGTTTCATAAGATAGCCAATAGTTGAAGAAAGCCATTAAAGGTTGGTTAATGCTTACATTTTATTATCATGTGTAGTGCAAAATTTCATCTACGTGATTTTTTGAGTCGGCTTGTCAAGTTGCTTCGGCTATTCCAAGGTCATGCATATGCGATCTTGAGGTGAAGGGGAATTCCAAGTTCAAGCATTGTAATATTACCCAAGCAACTTTAAGATTTTCCACCGGAGCATATTAGCTTTCACACCTCATATTTAATTTATATATAAAACCAGGAAAATGTCTTCAGCAGGTAGTAATATGATAACTAGATTTCTTTCAACCATCCATTCCTACCCTCATCATTAACAGTTCACAGTTCCTGCATTGTGCAAATTGGCGACTGTATATTTTAGCATAAATGTGCACTACTTGCACCATGAGTGTGACTGGCAAGCTCTGGCTTTAAGGTTGTCCTTCTGGTGACAGTTTGAGAGGAATAAAGTAACATTTATTGCCAGGTGGTAATTTGTTGTGACGTCAAAATCTGTAAAACAAATAATACTCCTTGTTTAATCGTATCGTTTTTTGTCTTCTCTATTGTGCGTTTCTGTTGTGACTCCATTTTTCAGTAAAATGAAGTCCTGTATTAAGTCAGATTTTTTGTAATCTTTCTGTGGCATGGCTTTTATGTGCCCTCATGTATACTAGTTTGCCGTCATCTCCATCTGGTATCTTTCCTTACGTCTCGCATGTGCTACTCAGGTCTGTTATAAAGCTCTTGTGGGATCTTTATGAAATTGTCAAAGGTTCCTACGACACTGACGATAATGATGACGATTTTCAGCTGTATCTGACTACTGCGGAGCCACCTAGTGGCCACTTTAGCTTTCAGGTTTGCTTTTATATCTGCCTAGTACCTTGCGCAGAATCTCTACCAAACTTGCAGATAAGTTTTGTATCAAAGAGAGTGTGTCACCCAACAACTTTCCAACGACTTTGTCGTATTGTGAGGCCCCTAGTGCCAATTTTAGTATTTCGGTTCTGCCGTTTTGGTGTCCATCTCTGTACAGCCATTTTTTGTGAATAAGGTTTGAGATAACCTAAAGGATTGTCATGAAATACGAGGGTCGTGTACTTATTTCTGAGAGCATAGCTGACATTGATTTTCAGATGGCTTCGAATGCCACTCGCCCAGTTTCCAATTCTACTAAAGAAGGCGCTGGGTGAGTGGAAATTTGCTGGCTGGCCACCAGATGGCGAGAGTGAATTTTTAGAGTGATTAGTCACATTTTTAAGTGTATGGTTCAAATACCTAAATTGTTTAATTTCTGTGATGTTTGTACTGGCTCAGTAAACAGAGTGGAGCATCATTTGGAATGATTTTGTTTCTGCTATTTTCAAATCAGTCAAGGCGTCAAGCTGCTTGCTATAGCATCTGGAACGGTGACAACATATCTCAGTACTTAAGGGAGTCTCAGTTCTAGGAAATGGCGCTTACTGCTAATGTAGTCAGCTGCAGACTTTCATTCTGGATAAATGCAACCTTTTGAGTAATGCAAGTAATATGACACTTTGGTCCTCGGTCAGAAGTTTATTTATCAAAAGAGTGTGCTTCATTGCGGATTTGAGAACCCGTGTTAAGTCGGTTCCAAAGTTTTGGACAGGTATGGTGGGGTTACGTGAAACTGTTCAAATGACCCATTTTTTCCTGGCGTATGCTACTGAATATGTCACTGAGCAAAGCATTGCCGACATTATTGGTTGGATGGCTGCAGTGCTCACTGTAGCACACAGATTCAATTTTAAGTTCACTTGTCCTGTTCACTCTACTGTGTGGAAATATTTGGAGAATGAGCAGCCCTTACGTCATTGTTATATGCTATAGCACACGTAAATACTGTGCATTGTTCTTATCTTATTAGCTTAGAGCCCCTGTCACACCAAACTTATTCTTAAAACGATTGAGCCATATTAATGAAACAGTGCTAGGGACAGGTGGAAACCGAGTAACTTTTTTTTGACCAGAAATATGCCTTGACAATACCGAAAATGGTGTTTTTTTACTCAGATTGTACAATGTTTAGTCAGTTCCGGTGAGTTTTATTTTTTTTTCTGGTTTTCGAGATAGTACTGAGAACTGCCTTGGTGTGACAGGGTCATTTATGAATTCTGTCACAGAATCGTGACATGCTAACCTGCAATCTTTTTGTTAATTTGACCTGAAAAGTCCTGCGTCATTTTCCATTTCCAGGTGGCTGAACTAAAAAGACTGAATAACCTTATACAGGACCAAGACTTTTATGCGCTTAGGACTATAAAAGTACCGTTAAAATCACACGGGTATCTTAAGGAACTAATTCAGAAGGAAAATGAGGCGAAGGAGAAAGAACAGTTACATGCAAAAATGCGCAAGAAAGACCTCGCGATTCTACAAGGAGTGGATCCAGATAGTTACGAAGATGACGAGGACACTTTGTACGAGCAGGGTCCAGCTGCCGAGTCAGACGCCTTGCTCGAGCGGACGTTGAGTATACGTGGTGCTATGAGTAGTCAAACCAATGAGGCTAAAGAGTTTCTGAAACACATGGACAAAGATTTGGAAAAGATTCGTCAGTCGACGAGGATACGCATGGATTCCCTTGAGCAAGTGACTCAGTCGTTGAATTGTAAGAGAATTTACCCTCTGACAGATAATAGACGCAAGGTGTGGTTTGATGGCACGGACTGCGGAATGCGTTGGTGGGGTATTGTTGCTGTGATATTTGTTATTGGCCTGCTGTTGCCGATATGTTATGTGATTTACTATTACAGCATTGAACAAGGATCACATCACAGTCCATGACCACGGTGTTGTTTTAGATAATTTGCCTTCAAGATGTTTTCTTGGGGTCAGTTTTTGGTGATGATCCTTTGTCAATTAGCTCAGCCTCCTAGTCTAATCAAATGCAGGGTTAAAGATTATCTAATGTATAGAGGAGGTTTCATTCAGCGTGGGGAACCAGACTGTCAAGTTTGAAAAACAAAATGTGACCCATGGTACAAATTGTGGTAAAAATTATCCAGTTGGGGTGTCTCTAAAATTTGAGACATGAAAAATTGAACTGAAATTATAATTTCTTTATTGTAATGATTAGGACTGTGGTATTCATCATGTTTCTGAAATATGTCTTGTGAAATTGGGCCGATATTCGACACCAGAATCCAGGTATCAAGTGCCCTGGTAACACGGAAGTGAATGGTTATTTGTCATTGATTGTTATGGTTAATAGCTTTGATGGGCAAAATTATTTAAATTTTCACTTAACCAAATTGAGAATTTTTACCGTAGGATATCGTGTAAAAGTTTAACCTCTGTAATTGTTTATACACACCGAGTGCCTTGATGCTCACTAGGTGGTGCTCATGGAGTAAAGGTGCTCTTTTTAGCACCTGCATAGATTGAGAACATAAAGGTGTTGCCCCGCATGGGGCATTTGGGAAATTTTAATCCTGCTTGCATGCATTTCTACAATCATTAGCGCCACCTAGTGGATTCTGAGTTCCCATTTGGCTTCTCTGCCCATCTGTCTTACCTGGAACCACCTCTATGTAAATTTAGAATTACCTTGTCTCATTGCTAATGTGCCAAGTTAAGCCTCGTAGTGAGTAGATTTGAGGAATACACAAATTACCCTTATCCTCGAGGGAACTTCTACAAGACACCTCGTGGTATAGAGGTACCTCTTTTAAAATTTTCGGTGATTGCTTCCGCAATTTCGATTTGATTGGGCAATTAATTTTCTTGTGAGTTTAAACAAGAACTGTAGGTGACGGAGATCTTTTAACAATGTCATGTCTGAAATTTTTTAATCCTTTTATTCTCCTTTCACAGCCAGTACTGCAGAAACAAAGTGTTACTTAAGACAGGCCAAGATTGAAACCATGTTGCACAAACTGTCTGTCTAGTATGGTAAAATTTAACCAATGTGGGACGCAATATGGCTCGCATGTGAAATTTTATTTCTGTTTTTTCATAAAAGATATATAGCATGAAATTAATGTTTTACAATGTTCTAGTTCTGTGCCAGTAAAATATTTTGAAATCTTGTGGGAATTGCAACAATGTTAGAAGCTCTTGAAACTGAAAAGAGGTGCAATTTTGCATTTTTGTCAGAATTTAGTGAGATTTCGCTGTATGCAATAAGGGTGCATACCATTGAGAATTATACATACGATCCGATTTCAATATTTTCTTACTGATGCAATGTTGAGCAGGTAAATATTCACTTACTATGAACTTGTTTGATGTTGATGACTCAAACCTTTCCACCCTCATCTAAGGGTCTTTTGCAGCGAGTGGATTACGCAGGCTTTGTTGGCCCAGGTCTAGAATGGGGTCATGCACCGCGGGGAACTGTAGACATGGTGGTAGACCAAGGTCTGCAGCTCCCCTGGTTGTATGTACTCATTCTAAACCTGGGTCGACAAAACGCGCGTAATCCACTCATCGAAAAAGACCCTTAGATGAGGGTGAAAACGTTCAAGTCATCAATAACAAACAGTTTCATAGTAAGTGGATTTTTACCTGCTCAACATCGTCATGAACTATGAAAACCTATTTTATTGCATACTACAATGTTATAAGAGTCTTTTAATGGTACTTCCAAAAAATGTGGTTATGGAAATATGACTTAAGTCTCGTCCACACACAGCTTACCCTAGAACAACTTGCACTTCTGCAACTTACCCCACTTTTGAGTGGAGCGTCCACACACACACACACACACACATATTCGATAACTAGGGTAAGGTGGAAATTGTTGCTCTGTGTGTGACAATGAACAAGTCCTAGTGCCAGTATGGCTCTCAAAAGAAAATCCGTCTGTATGTAGCTGCAGGTGATAATTACTTCTGGCTTGCCCTGGGTTTGTGACCACACAGGAATTGGAAGTGGCACAAGATATCCTAGAACAAGTTTCCCCACTTCGCCAAGGTGGAGTAAGTTGTCATAAATGGGGTAAGTTGCAGTAGTTTAAATAACATCCACACTGTCTCCAAAGCTAGCAACAACTGGTTCGAGGAATAAATTGTTCTAGGGTAAGTCTGTGTGGACAGCACTTTATATGGACCGTCATATATGGATGATTCTCAAAAGGGTTTCATACCTTCACCTAAACTCGGATTTCAACAAGACAAGGCTGTGAACACAAATTGGGTGTTCCTTTCACCCATCTACTGTGGGAGATGGCAATGTTCTCAAAATGGGCTGAATACCAGTTAAGAAGCCAATTTTATCTGTTGAAAATGCAAGTTTCTGTACCCAAATTTCCCTAGGACCTATATGAAGAACGATAATTTTGCTGTCAGAATTGTTATGTATTAGTAGGGTAAACTCTCATGTAGTGTAGACAAGCATAATTGCCAGAGTTGGTCTTTATCATTTTTCAAAAGCTTATAACCTTTTTGCCAATGCCCACAAGTTCTCAGAATCATTGCTGGATGGTGGTCGTGGAAGCCATCTTTAAAAATGATGAAATAGCATTTATGTGGTGCTGCTTACCGTAAGTAACAACATGGAAACCATTAAATTTCACTTGGCGGTCATGTTGTATGCTAAATTGATGAGCAGTTACTGTACATCAGTTCAGTCCAAGTAAGTGAGTTTAATGCACTGTAGTGGTAGAGCTTGATCGTGGTTAGGATATTGTCAGTACTCTAAATGCACTTCAATGTAACCCGTAGTATTTCAGACACGCAGAATTTTATTTTGTCTACATGGCTCAAGAAAAAAGGTCTATGAGAATTTTTTGACCAATTCGTTCAATTTTGATCTCTTTTGCTATGATCTATTATGAAAATACCACAATGTAATTTATATATTTAGAGACGCACGAAATTGAGGAGAGACTGGGTAACACGTTTAGTGATGATTTTACTGTAGATTGTGATATGTTTGGATATACAACTTAAAAGTAGTGCTCGTCGCAGCTCTTTCTAGGGTGCCAACAGCTGTTTTTAAACAAACCTGGTAATTATAAGAGAGCCAATAAACTGTGTCAAATGAATATGAGGGTACTACCTTATGCTGAGGGCTCAATTCCATGGCTTTAAACGCCAGCGCAGGTAGAGGGCTAGGCGCCTCGAATGCAAACGAGCTGGGCTCATAGCTGATGTCTACGGTAAATGAATTTTATTTGCAAAGGGGGTCACGTCAATGTTTTGGCAGGTAAAACGAGAGAATTTACAATAAATATTTTTTCGAGTTCAACAGATCGCAAAAGATTGTTGCTTTCACCCAATTTAATTCTGATCAATACCAAATCTCGTGGTCACCACCAATTCATGACGGCCTAAAAATACAACGTGTTCACAATGAGCTTTAAATCATGTTTCAGAGATGCTAAAAATGTCACTTTCACGTTTACGCAGGCGTGACGAAATGTTTCACATTTCACAAAAAATTTACTCTTTGTTTTTAGGTCTTCTATTCAGTTTCATTGTGCATGGCATTTCGTGAAAAGTTTGTCAACGAGGACATCCGTCATATTAATGGCTTTCCATTTCATTCCAAACAATGTTTTGGTGTGTTAACATGTATTAGCGTTTCCTTTAACACCCATTCTTTGTGCCAAAGCTTCGTTCTCTTCATTTTTGTCCTTTCAAGGTCCAATAAGTGCAGTTATCGTGGTTGTGTTTTGTGAGGAATTTAGGCCGATTTCTAACAATTATGTGTGACCTAGATCAGAACTTGTTTTTTGACACTTTTTCGAAATTGATAATGAACAAATTTCCAAAACGGTTTCAAGTATGATATTTACTGATGTGTAGCTCTGCATGTTAAATGCAGTGGCAAGGGACCACTTTGTGATAATTGTGTTATTTATATATTTATTGACAATGGAACACCTTTGAGTCATTACTTGAAAATTTCACAGATTGATCAGTAATGATTATATTTCATCTTATTTTTGTTTGGAACCCGTTCTAACATCATGGAGACTAAATAGTGTGGTACCAAGTAAGCAAACTGGCACAATTTACACTATGGCATTGACAAAATACTTGAGTACATATAATATACTACGGCGGTTTGGGATTCTTTGTTAATAATTTCACAGCAACCCATTTAAAATTGTTTAATCTGCGCACCAGAGCTCTCATGTCCGTTCTGGGGTCCCCCGTCAAGTACATACTCCATGGGTTTNCGCACGCACACGCACACACACACACACACACACACAAATCGGAACCTCGAGAGCTGAAGGTATGAAAACATCTTGATGGTCATTATTAACTTGTAATATTGACACAGCCTCTAGTGTTGGTTAGGCACACTAGAGAGGTTAATGCGTTGACTCGTAATTTGGTGCTTGGGCCTTCGTTGTGTGTAATGTACGATGATGAAACCTAGTGGCTCTTAAAATGGGCCCCAAGGAAACCACATCATGCTAGCTGTGTCTGATCAATACTGGCCAGACTTCAGAACAATGTCACGCATATCACCGCCGTTTCCTTGAATTAAAGTGGTCCCAGGGTGAAATGACTTTTAATTTTTCAATACTATTCTTAATTATTTCGCGAGTACAGAACTCACGTGCCAATATATAGCTGGAGGGAGTGGCCACCGGTCTCGTTAATTGTCTTACACGTACCTGCATATGATTTGCTTGTACAGACGTCAATGATGTGGTTGATTGCCACCATACGACTTCAATAGGCAGTGAATATAGTATTAAGATGTCTATGATCCGGATGCGCCATTCAAGAGCAATATGCTGGCTGGCCAGTGAGTTCAGGGGAACCCTAACTCACCAGTCGTACGCCAGAGGCCGCATGGCAGGTGAAACTGCATTTACATTATCTGTAATATTGTTGAATACTTTATTTATCGAAGTGACGGTCTATTGTGTCTTCCTGTACAATATTGAACTGTTGAATGAATGAATGAATAAATATTGTAATGGCATTTAATTCTCTTGTCTTACTGGGTGTTAATTGAACGTGGACCCTCACCACATTGGCACTGACATGACGATACTGCTAACCCAGCATTGGGTGACACGTGCCGTTTGGTGGTGCTGGCTTTTTGGACTAATGCAATTTAGTTATCTATAGTGCAGTACTATAGGTCTACTTCTGTCGAGCTTCGTACGCTAAACCTGAAATGGAATCCAATCCATGCATGTAATAGAAACAGACCGTCGTACTGAGGGACGTACGTTTTCAATTAAAGTTTCCCAAAAAGCGCGCGTTGCCCGGAAGGCCGTGAGCGGAAGGAAGCGTGAACCCACGGTGACGGTTTTGCTTGAGAAATGTAAAAACTTCAATATTTTTTGGATAATCCCTCAGGCGTGACTTTCGAACTGAAAACGATGAATCCGTTGGACGATTCCACCGTAGGCATATAGGCGTGTTTATTAGGGCAGCGCTAGCCACATATCTCAAAGATTGAAATGATATAATTCCAATATCTTGATGAAATAGCGAATAAAAAGTCAAACGATTGCCTCGATCAAGTCCACGTAATGTCGTCAAAACCAATGATTCTGGCTTAGTCCAAGGTTCCTAGTCCTACTAAGGAAAAAAAGTACGTGGTTCTGCAGAAGGGAAAGTTTAAGGTATTATGTAGGCAGGGGCGTATCCAGGATTTTGAGTTA
>NMRA01000061.1:964880-1029152 GCA_002633005.1 Phoronis australis | reverse complement strand
TAATAGCCAATTGCTTTTTAAGGCTAATTATCCAATGTAACAGCAGATGAAGCGGAATACATTTGCCTGTTTTTGAGGTACACTCTAGTGTCAAGTTTCTCATAATAAACGGGAAAAAACACAGTTTTTTGTGACTTTTTGAAAACCGAACCTTCAGCAAAAAAAATGCAGTATAACAACCTATGTGATGGTTAAATGCAACATGCAAATTATGAGCTCCATCGGTGATACTGCGTCCGCCAACATTTCAAGCATTTGCAGATTCTACCAAAAAGCCCGTCTTAAACGAAAAATTTTCCTCTAATCTTCAAAAAATATTGAATACACTCTATTGTCCGAAACATTTCCATTACTTTGAACACTCCTGTTTCAAAATCAGCAATGAATCAACTGATTGGAAAACTGCAAACGCGAGATGTCTACAGCATAGTTCTCAGTTGGTCTCCAATTATTCTAGTGACGTGAGAAATCGTGCTTTGAGATTTCTACTTGGCCAAGAATCTTCGGCGAAGGACAACTTTGTATGGGCAGGAGGAAATTTCAGTGGCAAAGGTATAGTTGTTTAAAATAGATCCTATGAAATGATTAACATTTGATGTATCTCTCGAGTTTCAAAGTACTAAAAACTACCTTTTATTTGTTTTTTGCTACTTCGTTCGAGTTCGCTATGCGTTTATGAATGACGTTTTCATTGTAGATGTGTTGATTATTTTTGTCCTCTTCAGTCCTGCAGGTTGACGTGAGGATCCAATGTTATCATGTTACCGAAGTACAACTGAAATCGAAATTCTAAATAGCACAAGATTGGGCGTTGCCATTCTGTAGAGACTCGGTGTTACGGAAGGGGGGGAGGGGGGCAGGCTTTTTCGAGAATGGAGATCGGGCCACTCTCTGGCCGTGATTCGGGAAATGCGGGCGAAAAATGTAGTGTTTCGGAAACGGAGATATATTGGAACTGTGTCTGAAACGAATTTCACACCGGGAATCGAGAAAAGGGACAAAGAAACCTAGAAACAGGGAATGGGACTTCCTTTTCCAGCCCGCTCATATTGGGATCTTGCATTCAGAGCTGGCTGACCACCAAAGCGAAGCATGTGAATACGGTTTGATAGTTAACTCATTCCACCACCTGACATTGTGTTCGAGAGGACCTTTTCTCTACTTTCAATATCGAGTAGCCAGTCATTACCTATATGATAAACTCGATCAAGGCTCTGTTTGCAATGCCCTGACATTACGTACATTGAGCTCATCTGCTATTGATTGTACACGCCAACACCTCCTCTGCAACATCCAGAATGGTTTTACCAACCACCAGCACCCACCACAGACTTCACAGACTTATTTATCTACAGTCTACAATCTACAGTCTACAGACTACAGTCTACAGTCTACAGTCTACAGTCTACAGTCTACAGACTACAGTCTACAGTCTACAGTCTAAAGACTACAGTCTACAGTCTATAGACTACAGTTTACAGACTACAGTCTACAGACTACAGTTTACAATCTACAGCCGACTACAGTCTACTCGGCCAGAATTAGATAGTATTCAGCTTCTTATTTGTTCTCGACTAGGTGTGCAACTTATGAGCATATACCAAGGAACATAAACTAGCAAGAGGCATTTGGGAGTTGTGGAAAGAAACTGTCATCGCACAATTCTTGGCATTTAACCAGTTCGACTGGGAACGTGACAGGAGCTGTATACTTAAATTGCACCTTCAGTAAAGATAGTGTGAAACCCACTGTTTACCCACCAAGGAAATGCAGCATTCGCATGAAGTAATGTAAACATATAAAACATGAATTACCCACATGCAAACAGTAATAAGCGTTCATGAACGCGAGAAACGTCTAAAGACAGACTGGAATTTCTTAAAAGTGGGATCTGTATATTGGAATAAGGAACGCGCGCGGATTTACGAAACGCATCTGTCCAGTACGAAATTGAGGACACACTCGGCTGAAAAATCGCGGATAAGCGGCATTGAACAAACTTTTCACAACGGGCACTTCATCTTTTGTTAGCAATAGAATATTAGTGCATTTTTCTGCAAAGTTTCGGGTCCCTAGATCAAGCAGAAAAAAATGACTAGCAAAAATTTGGGGCATGTTGAGTTGGGAGAAACACTTGACTATCGCACAAAACATTTTCTAAAAATTCAAGTTATTAGTTAACTTATCTATGAACAATTTCAATTTTGTCAGATTATATTGAACGTGATCTGAGAAAAATGAAGAATTCAAAACCTTGGTTAATATTAAGAACTCGTTCATTTCGGTTTTATTTCAGGTATGGACTCGGATCTCTTATCATCAGATCAACTGGCTCTATTGAAACAGTGGTTGCCAGGCAAGGAATTCAGGCTCCTTTACCTGGCCACTAGAGATGGCATGTCGCCTTCGGCGTTTCATGGAAAATGTGACGACAAAGGTGCCACCCTCTCTATCGGAAAAGATTTCGAAAGTAACACCACCTTTGGCGGTTATGCCTCCGTGTCCTGGGGACGTGACAGTGGTTATCGGCCCGACAGTAACGCATTCGTGTTTCGACTGTGTGGACCAGAATGTAAATCCTTAAAGAGTAACCAGTACAGAAATGAACATAAAGCTCTTTACGATAGCTCCGAGTATGGTCCAATCTTTGGCGGGGGTAACGACCTGCACTTCTTTGGTGGTAACGTCACGTATGACAGCTCCAACAAGTACTTCCCGTCTGACGGCTACTGTAGGAGGATTTCATACACCTACAACAGTACGCTCGGCTGTGGGTACAACGTTAAATGGGCCGACGTTGAGGTGTGGCGCGTTATTGGTAAGATCCTTTTCATTTAAGTCAGGCATGTGCTTCTTAGCAGCGCGATTAGATCCACGCATTTCCGTTTATCAGAAACTTTGTACCATAACGAAATGGAAGTTATCTATTGCGTGCTTCTGGCCTCTGCTCATGGGGTAATTCAATTTGAAGAATATTGTATCAACTTCCTCAGAGGAGCCTTGCCCTGGGCCTTGACAAAGAACGTCATGAAACCTCAAACCACACTCAATATTCAGTTGACTAGGAGCCAAACCGTGGCCATCAATGAACTCCACGCTCTCCAGAATGTACATTGCCGTTGGCTTTCTTAAAAAGATACCAAATCCCGTTTTGGCCTATAAACAGATACTAAAAACAACTGTCCCATTCAATTTTCTGAAACAAAATAAGGTTCTGTAACCCTCGACAACCCTCAAAAGTTTGGAGGAAATTTTGAAAACTCCTCTCAAAGTCTGCCGATCAACGGGCAAGCTTTTAGCAACTGTGGGAAAAGACCACCCGCCAAGGACCATAATGTCCAATTTGTGTCACGTGGGGAGTACAAGTTTTTAGCTAATTCCTACCTTTAAATTGGAAGATTGACGCCAATGATGCATTAGCAGATGACAGAACACGGGTTGGTTGAAATCATAGAATGGTAAAACAGAGTTCAGTTATTATCAATTTAAAAATTGACTGTCTGGCAAAAACGAGAAAAGTCATTTGCAGGTGTAGCCGATTAATAGTTGCCAGTCCAAGTTTCTATCCATTTCAGTATTGTAACACGCTATATGATATTATTTCAGATTCACCCTGTTTCGCCCTCAGTCCACTTAACCTCAAGCTCGAGAACAAACCGTGTACAGACGTAGCGCGTTACATCTGTGAACTTTATCAAAGAAAAGATGTCTGAACTACTTAATAATTCAACAGGCGTGTTAATTTAACAGGTGTGTTAATTCAGCAGGTGTGTTAATCCAACAGAAGTATGTTCAGTTTAAGACAATAAAAAATCCAGTAAACATTGCATGAGCACCATTTTCTTATGTTAGCAGGCAGGGCTGAGTTGCATAAAGCTTCAAAAGTTATTCGCTGGATAAGTTTGATTGTTGCATGACGTCAGGTGGATTGTTCAACAATAACAACGTGGCGCGTGATAATGCGACGTTATTGTTGCTATACGGCGTATAACTTTTATACAACTGGGCCCAGATCGTCAAGTCGTAGAATTGTAAACAGCGGCCAAGAAGCTACACAAGCGCACTTCAATAAGTGGGGGAAATTAGTACTTTCACCTTCTTGGGGTGTAGCCAATACACTGGTTTTAACTCCAATCTTGTAAGCACCAGGGAGAGTGATAAAAACACTGGCGGCGGCGCCGACGTGAGCGAGCTGGACACCTGGGCCCTGTCGCTAATCTTTTTACTTGAAATGGAACTCGAAATTATGTTTCACATTTTCTACTCTACTTTTCTGCGAACTCAAGACAAGTGTCTACGTGCTATTCTATACTCGAGTACATAATGACTTATGTGTATAATATACCAGTCCTAGTTTGCAGTTGATTAACCCCACATTAAGGCTAAAAGTTCGAATTTGAACTCGAAATTTCGAGTTTTTACTCGAGTTTGAACCAAACTTGGGTTAGAAACTCATGTGCATAAACTATAATGTATTCGAGCACATTCTGATAACCACTTATCTTGATTTCGCACAAAAGGAGCTGAAAAATTGCCAAACATAACTTTGAGTTCGTTTCGAGTACAAAGATTAGAGACCGGGTCCTGAGCACACTTTGGGTACATCCTGGAGATCGTCATCGTTACCTTCGAGAGGAATAGAAACAGTGCTTTTGTCCTTGCACCGACTGATCGATAACACCTGAGCACGCGTTGGGTACATCCTGGAGGTCGTCGTCGTTAGCAGCTTAGAGAGGACAAGGGCGACCGCGACAACACCCGAGAAACGGGTTGCAGTTAAAACTTGGACTGCACCGTTCATCACTAACGTCGCATGATGCGACGTTATTGATGAAAGGTGCAGAAGTCGGAGGCTTATGGTACGTCGTCGTCGTGCAGCGTCGCCAATCTGACGGCGGACAGTAGATGTCTACGTAGTCACCATGGGAGAGAACTGGGGCACAACGTAGAATTCACCCGCAGTTTGACTTGGTATTATGTGAATGACTACTAGGAACGCACCTGGCATTAATACTTCTACATTAAAGTTACGGACGTATCAATCTAAATCCTGAAACGTCCAATGCCCTTAATCTTGCATATTGAATTTAATTATAACGATTGAAGTTAATTGCAACTCACCAGCATTAGAAGACCTGAATGCATACGTACTAAATTGAATATGCTCATTTCAATATTTATGAGGGTCACTCAATATTGCGAGTTCATTTAGTTATCGAGATTTGGTCAGGGTCCAGTATTTGACTATTCATTAACAATTAACTTAATAGTAAAACGGAATAACAATGGGATCATAGGCCTACATGTAACACGAGAAAAATACAATCACATAGACTGCATGTGTGTAATCTGCAGGAACTATACGTTATATATAAGCATATCACAATTCACAATTAAAGAACACGCACTGGCAATACCGTGATACCTAATTCCAGTATTCAGCGATCCCTTGTCCTTGGTTCACAGAAGAAATCGAAAGGTGACGATTTAGCTTTTTCAAGTTCTATATATCCAGTCTGAAAAAAGAGATGGATTTTCCCCATTTCTACTCAACATTTGACCTCTCAGTTGAGGATGAGTTTGACGCTGCATAAACAAATAACAAGTGAATGGATTTTACGTCGTAGTAAACATTAGAAACAATACATTGGAGGCTCCTATAAGCTATCTTGTTCACAAGCTGGAAATTTGGCGAAATCAATCACTGAAGATGAATCATCGCCATGGCGATGATGCCGCCAAGTTGAAGTTGCACAATTCGTGCAACCAAGTTATTTTTGCTCTCCTAATCGCATATAATAAATTTCCAAAAGAAAAATGTACAGTAAGCAACATCGCAAAGTCATGTCTTTAGTTTTCGCCAACTAAACTACGGTGAGTGTGACCTCATTTTGCGGATCACAACAACAGTCGTCGGAAATAGAGGTAACTGAGAATCGAACATGAACCCTTGCCATGTTGCTGTACTTTTGCGTAAAAGATCGGTGAGTCACCATCTATAATTGTAGAGGGCCAACCCGCTGCCATCCTTAGCCGAGACCGGGGCTCTTTCAGTACGTGTCACGTCAGAAAACTTAATTACTGGTCGGCTGAAGCACCAACGCTAAACGGAAAGGGACGTTTTCCCGAGTGGATATTTTTTGTCAGTGAGTATGAATTATTGCTACATAGAAATATCCTAAATTTTAATTGGATTTGAGTGTAGAATAGACAGGAAAGACACAAATAAATAGGTATCCTAAACATCCATTGGTCAGTGAAAAATATGACATAGCAGGCACTGTGATCAACATCGTGTTGCCACCCTTGTCCGATCAGCATGCCGTGGTTTGAATATCGTTTAATGTTAAAGCCTCGCCAGGTGGCAGAAAATTATTTTGGAGTAATACGGGTGCCATTGTACCTATATCCGATCAGCATGCCGTGGTTTGAATATCGTTTAATGTTAAAGCGTCGCCAGGTGGCGGAAAATTATTTTGGAGTAATACGGGTGCCATGGTACCTATATCCATTACACGCCACCTATTGCGAGATTTATGCGATAAAGTTGCCATGAGAGTGAACGCCGTCACAAAATGTTTGTTGTCAGTTAGCATTACATTTACGACAGACATTAATGATACTTTCAATATTACTATTACTTCACTAACATGTCGATTGAGATGAAGTAATAAGTGTTTCCGTATCAGTACCATTTGTAGGTAGAATCTTTTAATTTTCAAAAAAACTGTTCCAAAACGCACTGTCATTGTTCTCGACGTTACAGATTTCAGAAGTGATTAAAAAAATCATTTGGTACATTCCATGCCATTGTTGTTTTGTGTTTTGAGATTCCCTCATTCCGCTTCATTTTATTTAAAAGTAAAGTTCTCGGGAATTGAAAACCTGGCACACATTCAAAGTGAAGTCATAAAAGACTGCCCATATATTGGATGATTTCGTGAAAATTTACCGAAAATACTCAAAGTACGATCGACAGTATTGATCCCATCATGACAGTGTGGAAACTGAAAAAAGAGGGTTGAAGTTAAATTTACTAAACACTTCTGCAGACCAACACGGGCTTATATTCAATAAATATCATGTTAGTCCCCAAACTCTAGGAACTAAAAATAAATGTACTACCAGCTGCATTGCTACTGTAGCCAGCGCGGAAATTATTGAAACCGAGAGTCAATACACAAAATCGTCCAAGGTAAGAATTAATTGTCGCAAATTTACTTCGTTTACGGGTTTCCTGCCCCATTTTCCAAGAAACTTGGAGGAAATTCTAAAATTCAACCACGAATATTGCTTAAGAAAGTACGCCCTGGGTATACCTGGGTTACATTTTCTTACACACACCCAGTAAGTATTGCTAAATATGGACTTGTCAGCAAGCTCGGTTATAAGCAGGTGCATTTCAATGAATGAAATCTCGTGATCTACACTTGAATATTCACCGATGTGGTTTGTGGAGTCATGCGTGCAACCAGCCTAAAATATAGGGGGCCTCGAAATTTTGGCAATGTGGACCTTTTGCTAACAAAAAAACGGAGGACTAAAAAAAAACGGGGTACCACGCTCAGAGNAAACCGAGAGTCAATACACAAAATCGTCCAAGGTAAGAATTAATTGTCGCAAATTTACTTCGTTTACGGGTTTCCTGCCCCATTTTCCAAGAAACTTGGAGGAAATTCTAAAATTCAACCACGAATATTGCTTAAGAAAGTACGCCCTGGGTATACCTGGGTTACATTTTCTTACACACACCCAGTAAGTATTGCTAAATATGGACTTGTCAGCAAGCTCGGTTATAAGCAGGTGCATTTCAATGAATGAAATCTCGTGATCTACACTTGAATATTCACCGATGTGGTTTGTGGAATCATGCGTGCAACCAGCCTAAAATATAGGGGGCCTCGAAATTTTGGCAATGTGGACCTTTTGCTAACAAAAAAACGGAGGACTAAAAAAAACGGGGTACCACGCTCAGAGCTATGAATTGTACATTCGCGCCTTTTTAGTGGACTTTTGTCTCTTTTCTCGGTCATTTGTTTCTGTGAGGCCGACCTTTTTGCCCACTTCGCCAAATAGGGGGCTCGTTCGAGAAAATATGGGGCTCGTTCGAGACCCCCCCCGGTGCGGGCATGCAAGTAGTGGCAAATATTATTTTAAAATAATTTATTGTCCCTCGTTAAGTTTGCAGGAAGATGCTTGGCAGTAAGTTCTGTGTTCAAGTAATTCACCTTCGGTAATTTTTTCGCCTTCGGCAATCATGATGGCAATGTAAAGCCTTATCTTAACCCTAGTAATACCGCCTCTTACCTCATAACGTATATCAACATTGGGGTCGTCACCTGCTGTTGTAGACATAAGCTTGCCTTTATAAATCAACCAGCATCAGCTTAGACATGCAGTAAAACAAGAAAACTGTTATCTAGAAAAGTTTCTCAAAGTAGCATCCTTTCCAAATAAAATTAAACATTTTGTTCCCTGAATGACCATTACAAGCATCGACTACATTTATTTCAGGAAGATAAAATATTTGCGTTTCATCAAGAACAAAATGCTTTTTCAAGAAAATAATCCTCATGATCCAAATTTAGAGGTAGAAAAACGGATTGTGTAGTTGATAAAATTTTTGAAAGGTGGAGTAAGATGTGCTGCGTTTGAAAGTATTAGAGTCCCTTTTAATTGCTTTTGAGAAGCCCGTTTTGAATGAGCAGAAAACAGGGTCGCGCCGCACGTTACACTTGTTTGCGTGACTTTCCTGTTAACCCTCTTCATTAGTCATTCTTTGCAGTATTTCACACCCGCCGTGTCTCACTGTGTGTGTCATCAGCTTACACTCTGTGGTGGCAGTACTGCCTCATTTTATCTTCACTTGAGAATGAAACAAGTATGTTTCGAAATATCGTGTGTCTTTTGGTTATGTCTCTAGGTCAGTTATTGTATCTATGTTCAGTTGAGAGTAAAGTTTTGTTCCGAAAGTACGAACGTAACGGAATAAAGACTGTGAACAATGAAAAGTGCGGTGCCTTTAACAAATTCTGTATAAAGGTTAAACAGCAAAAGGTTTCTGTGCTGTGACAAAAGAAGAGCAATATATTGGCTACACCCAGCTTGTCAATTTCTTCATGTTGGCAATGAAAATCACTGCTTAACAGATTAACTTTACCAGCATTAGAATGACGAAAGTCAAAATAATTTTGGGAAAATTAGAGACTGCTTAGCACAGCAACAGTGTAATACTGTGTAACCAGTACCACACGGTGCACTGCATTGTGGGTAAATACCTCATACTCAGACAGGGCTCTGTGATATTTTCGGATATGGCTAAAGGGTGTTGCATAAGAAAATAAATAAAGGAATAAGGAAGCCTGCATGGAAAGTGACAGAATAAGACTGTATACTCTTAAGAATTTTAATTTATCAAGCCTCATTAACTATGCACATATTTTACTGTCTTTCAGTCTTTTCATTTCCTGAACACACACACATCAGCCATGGGTCTTCAAATTTTTTTGCTGTGATTTCTCAGACTGAGACGGCAACAAGCTGCAGAGCGATTGTCGTCATCCTCCAGCACACCCGAGTCCACAGCACGCAGACACGGCATAATTACAACTTTACTTCACTACCGCAACAAAGAGTTTGTCTAATTTCGTTACAAAAGTCCAAGTTATTTCGTTAATCTCCTTGTTCTTTTGCTCCATGAGAAGTTATCACCATATGACTTGGGTTTTAACTTGGGCCAGTTTCTGTCTTCCACATGGTAGTCCCAGCCTGAAAATAAACAATCCGTAAAGCCAATTACCAAAAAAGGAAAACATTGCATTTACCACTTTTGAGATCATCTTGAAATAATGTATTTGTTGCTATCACTCTATTAATCCATATTAAAAAATAAATCAATGTAATATAATATCAAATCGATATGAGTAGATTTGAACATACGATGCAGAATCCATGTAAAATTTCATGGGCTGACCTTGAAAATCTTCAGAATAAGGATGCAAAATGATACACATTAGAAATCACCACAATCTATATTTTTGTTTTTTAATATAATTCAATTTTTCAACTCGCAGATTAAAGTAACTTTTTCCCTATAAACTATTTTATTATACTTTAATATCAAGGATGAAGATACTGAAACATCCAAGCCTTATATTTATTTTACATTGCCCATGAAAACTATGTGGCACTTATTAGACACAAAGGAACCAGAAATGTTTGTTGCCAAGGTAACTCCACTAACTTCCACCACATTCTGAGTTCTCAATCACATCGAACCATTCTTTTTAATATGAAGTTCTTTTTGTGAACTACAATTCCACATAAACTGAAATTTTATTCTTCTGAACTCAATTATTTTTGCACAAATTATATCCCTGAGCCTGACAGGAGACTCCCATTGCACGTGCTTGACTGTCTAGTGCATGTGAGGTACAATGTACCCAATACATTTGTACACTACAACTGGAAACGTATCAGGCTTATGAGAAGTGAATTGTATTCGAATATCAGTATCACAGCACATGAGAAAAAAAACTGCCATGACAATTCCTCACTTATTTAGCACACAATATGGCCAACAAGTGAAATTCTATTTCGTCAAACTTCTCCACAACAGTAAAAGATTAAGAAAATTATAGCCTATTACAAGGAATTACAGTTGCTATGTAGATATTACACAACAACTTTCTGTAAATTTTACGTTATTAGTAGTAATCAGCTTTGAAGAATGAAAAAATGGCAATTTTGACACTTTTGTGCGAAACAAGCAGAGCATTACTGTATGAGAACGTACTTGAGGACTGTCATGAAGGAAGACCGTCTTCTCTGAATAAGGGTGTTTCCAATAGACAGACCTCATATTGAAATGCAGCTATTTCCAACTGTGGTCAATGTTTTGACACACCCCGTATTTCACTGTGAATGGAGGATACTTACCATTCTTTTCACAGTGAGCGATGGCGTCCTCCACGTTTCTGAATCTCAAATTGACATGCGAGAGGGGATCAGCACTGAAACGGAGAACAACATCTCCACTTAGCTACACCAGCAGAGTAGGGACGGCTATAGTAGTAGTGTCCAGCACCAGTGTTTGATAATTGGTACGATAGCCAGCTATACCAATACTCCCCATTTGATAACCATACTCATTCAATACTGGCACCGAATGCTATTAAGAAAAGGAACGTACAAACTCAGAATGTAATTGGCGTTTTATCTGATTTATGCCACCACGAGCAAGAGTGTAACATTTAGTGAGGAGTGGTTAATCCTAAGATTTGCTAGCCCATCGGTTTTGGACTCAAACCAGTGAGTACCAACAAAAAACAGAAGTTATTGGAAGAAGGCATAATGTGCCGAAGTTTTTTCTGTGACCCTGACCAGAGTTAACGACATTTCATGTTTTAACTCGCATTTCCTTTCGGCATTTGGGTTATCAAGCATATACAGCATATGAACATAAGGTTCGTGCCAATTTGACAAAATAAAACAAAAAAACTGAATCTCCGTTCATTGTCCTTCAATCATTTCACTTTTTGTCACCCAAAGCACGCCTGTTAAATGTGAGACTGCACGCAACGAAAATGAAATGTTAACAGCACTCTGTAAACTTCACTCTTGTTCAATTTATGTCATTGACAAATACAGCATCGGAACATTAAATCAGCCTCATTTTCAGTTTCACAGAATCAGTTGAGGCACCAAATACTTTTCTTTTCGATATGATACCAGTGCTTTTCGTTTCGGTATTTCGTAGAGTACCGGCATGAGAAAGCGGTGTGCAACTCTGCATGTGACTGGCAGCATTTTTTGCTAGTCCATTACACAACAATCATACGACCACTTAAATGTGCACATTCCACGATTTAACAGACAGTAAGCTTGACAAAAACTCAAGGAAGTTGGGAAATGCCCAAAAGAACGTGGTTTTTCAAATAACGAATGTGTGTACTTACATGTTATAGACATGTACATTACGGCAATGTGAACAATGTCAGTGAAGGTTCAACAGCAAAACACTGAACCAGCATTCGAAATACACACTGGCCCGGTGGCTGGGCCATTAAATTTTCACACATAGGCACTATGTGTTTGTAGTCTCATATTCAAGTAACTGGCCCAGCCGGCCAGCACAATTATTTGCTGAAGCTCGCACACTGCACCAAACATCCAACTACGAGACTTACTTGGACTGCCATCCCATGAGGGCGTTCTCCCAGCGCTGCCTAGTTTCAAAGTCTATCTGCCAGTACCGCGTGCCGAATGTGCCGGACTGCATGGCGTTTTTAGCTGGTATGAAGATGCGCACGTGGCGGTTTTTAATGTGTTCTTCGGGTACTCCAGAGATGGATGTGATGTCCATCTGGAATCACAATTTTCTGTATATGATAAAATCTCACCAATTTAAGACAAACAGCATTCTGAAAAGCTTATACCATTGTTTTGAATAGCCATTTTCCTATATAAAGCACTAGCAGTGACAGGATGTAACATGCTTCATCGCCAGACAAGTAGATGGCGACAGTTTAGTAGGTTGACTACATTCTGCATTCTTCTCTTTCCAGTGTTTTTTCATAAATCCATTGCGACTATCATGCCATCAAAATGACAACTTTTGGGCGGAGCGATGATCATACGATTCACACAACAATTTCTGATGCCTCAAATTGTCTGTGAATGAAAGAAATTGTGTTTCGTCTCTGTCAACTCAGTCCATCTTGCTCACAAGAATTAAAGACAAGGTTAAGCAACAAGACACTTTTGTACTCTCACAACCCTAAAAATGTCCTGTTCCCAGAATTTTTCAAAAATAGCCCCGTATAGTTGCCATGGAGCAGAGCACAAAAAAGGTAGACTACAGTTGGTGTTACTTGCCTTTTAGAGAAAGTTCGAAAAAAGATTTTCACATGTTGGCAATATTGTGAGATTTTAGCGTAGTGTAGTAAGCGTGAGCGTGTTCAGTGAGCAGAGCAGAAATAAATCGCCTTTCGAGGTGCGACTATTGAGAGTTGTCAGTAGACATTCTCTGACATAAAAGCGACACTTGACGAAGTGTGTCACTAGATGGCGATAAGCGTGCAAAATATTCAGCTTCACCTACACTGCACCTGCTACTAGAACAGGGATTTACTCCATCAAATTGCCACAACTGCTATGTGATAGGAAATTAAAATAATGCGCATGAGAAGTCTGNCTAGTTTCAAAGTCTATCTGCCAGTACCGCGTGCCGAATGTGCCGGACTGCATGGCGTTTTTAGCTGGTATGAAGATGCGCACATGGCGATTTTTAATGTGTTCTTCGGGTACTCCAGAGATGGATGTGATGTCCATCTGGAATCACAATTTTCTGTATATGATAAAATCTCGCCAATTTATGACAAACAGCTGCCTCTTTTCACTCTGAAAAGCTTAATAACATTGTTGTGAATAGACATTTTCCGATATAAAGAACAAGCAGTGACACGATGTAACATGCTTCATCGCCAGTAGATGGCGATAGTTTAGTAGGTTGACTACGTTCTTCATTCTTGTATGTGTTTAATAAAGACGCATATTTTCCAGTATTTTTCATAAATCCATTGCGACCATCATGCCATCAAAATGACAACTTTCGTGCGGAGAGACGTTCATATGATTCACACAATTTCTGATGCCTCAAAATGTTTATGAATGAAAGAAATTGTGTTTCGTCTCTGTCAACTCAGTCCCTCTTGCTCACAAGAATTAAAGACAAGGTTAAGCAACAAGACACTTTTGTACTCTCACAGCCCTAAAAATGTCCTGTTCCCACAATTTTTCAAAAATAGCCCCGGATGGTTGCTATGGAGCAGAGCGCTAAAAAGGTAAAGCGTCAAATTGGTGTTACTTGCCTTTTAGAGTAAGTTTGAAAAAAGAATTTCACATGTTCGCAATATCGTGTCTTAACGTAGTGAGATTTTAGTATAGTAAGCGTGGGCATGTTCAGCGAGCAGAGCAGAAATAAATCGTCTTTCGAAGTGTGACTATTGAGAGTTGTCAGTAGACATTCTCCGACATAAAAGCGACACTTGACGAAGTGTGTCACTAGATGGCGATACGTGTACAAAATATTCAGCTTCGCCTACACTGCACCTGCTACTAGAACAGGGACTTTCTCCATCAAATTGCCACAACTGCTATGTGATAGGATATTAAAATAATGCGCATGAGAAGTCTGTCAAAAAATGCATTTCTGGTTTTCAATTCAGTCCATCCTGCACATCAGAATTTGCAACTAGGTCCAGCAAGTTACCATTCAGGCTCACACAATGTCGCAAAGACTTGTAAACTGGTCTATGTTTAAAATTGACATTGTTAAGCTTTGTTGTTGACTTATCCAGTCAACCGCAGGCACCAAACAACCAATAGCTCTGAAAAGCATTTTGTTCGACACATATCTCATGTGTAGGCAGCAGGCTTAACACTATATACCTTTTCACTAACTTCCATGGTTTCTATCTCAGCATGGTCTGGTTTTGTCTGAACCGTTTTCATCTCCTGGTGATCGCCAACGTAACGTGAAGTGCTGGAGTAGCATCTGAAGAAACAGTGTAAAAGTATCGACATGTACATTTCTGAACAAAAACCGTTCAGCCAAAAGGCAATTGCCACTTGACGAGCGATTTAGAAATGCTTTGTATGACTCTACGTCACACAAGTAAGTCACATGTCACTACACTTATTTTCATGCATGGCGCTGAAAGCTGATGCACAAGATCACTCCAAAAATTTAGTTAAGTTACAGAACAATGTTAGAATTGCATTTTTAACACTGGTAACTATTTTAATTTACTCAAACAAGAATCTATTTTGTTAACGTCAACAATTTTGTAATTTCATTTGGCTACTTTTTAACCACATCCGCATAAAGCTGCACCGTTTTGTTTACCTACAGGCTCACTGCTGTACTGTGACAATTGAGCTGCAGATGTACTATATTTCCGCTATCATTTCAACTTAACGTGTGTAAATGTAACCAGCCATGATAAGTGCCTTGAATGTTATATTAGTGGTGCTTGCTTACGGTGCCTGGCTTGGATCTAACATCTCTGTACCTTGAAATGCTTGATGTCGTGAAATTGTGCTTTGCGCCTTGCATCATGCTGGACATGACTGTATTGCGAAAACGTTGCGATTTGCAACCGATCACACCCGAAATGGATGTGCCTTTTGTCGAGTACTCACCGTGGACATAACTTGTAAATGTACGTGTACTGGGCCTATGTTTATGATTGTTCCTGATGTAGACCTTCAATGGTGAACATTGACCAATTACCTAACTCACAACTTTGCCTTAAATCGTGATTTGGGCACTGAGAGGAACCTCCGATAAATTTTTAGTGCTATTTCACACCTTGCGTGGGTACACTGATGCTATACTATGACGTCTTATATCCTGGCGCGTGCAGTGTAAAAATGGCCAGTTGTTGAGTTGGGCAACTGAACAAAGGGCTGCTTGAAGTATTTCCTCGAGCTGGAATGGATTAAAGACATCGACAGCCTCTCAAGGGAGCATCACCGTCTCTACTGCTACGTAAAGATGTTGCTATTTTTAGTTGACGTAAGTGTTCACGTGACGTTTGGGTGGATCGCTGAAGAAAGTATGGTCAAGCGACTAATATCAGACGTATTGGTATATTTTGCATTATATTTAATAGGAAATACTACGGATTGTAAGGAATTTTTTACTGAAATAAAGACTTATCGTTACGGAATTGTTCTGTTACTATTGTCTTGTCACCTTAAACCACATTTATGTTCTGAATGATCTTTAAAAAACACAACAAGCAAACCTTTGGTGAACCTAAATATCGGACACTATGTTTCCCCATACGCCAAACCGCGGAAAACTAATTAACCAAGTAACGGCCTCGGTCAAATTGCGCCAAATTGCAGCTCGTGCGTTTTGATACAATTGCTCTGTTCGCAACAAAATCATTCATGAAATGCAATCAGATGACAGCACCAAGTTGTTTCCATGAATCAGTGCAGACGGCTAAAGCACGTTTCATAACGGGAGTATTTGTTTGAGTTGGAAAGAATTAAACACATTGACAACTTCCTAAGGTGTTCCTCTATGCGCAAAAGGTATTTATAACAACGTGACTTTGATGGTTTAGTCAATGCGAGGCATAATTCGCCGAAAAGCTTCCGGCGTACAGAGCGCCTATAGGAGATGCATCGCCTCTGGTTCGGGCCAACAGAGGTGATGGTCATTGCCTATTTGCCTTCTTGATATGACACAAGCACGTACGCGGCCGGGGTTTGATTTGAGATTAAAAAAAAATGAGAAATGAAATAGTGGTGAATTGTCAGTTTATTAAGATGATTACATTGTGGAAAAAGATTTTGTTTTCAACTTTTATAACAGATTGATGTGATTGACCATTTTAGGGCGACTTGGGAGTCAAAATGCACCCTCTTTCGGTGAAATCAAAATCTGGCAATGCTATATCTAACGAGACAATGCCGTACATTGAATGCATTACAGTGGAACAAAAATTGATGCCATTTATTTCTCAAATTATGCTTCAAGTAAGGTTTTATGCAACGTCTCCGACATTAAGTGTCCGTCCTATTTTAGGTACACTTGCCTATGTCTATATGCTAGCCTAACGCCTGTTTAAAATACATGAGACGAACTTAGTACAGAAAGCCATGGGAAGTATAGTAGCCCCTAACCGGCCAACCGAGGCGAGGGGCTAGGTGTTGCCTACTGGTTGACTGTCAAAACAAGAATACTGAAGAATAGAGTGCCTGTTGTGTTGTGGTCTACAACTAACTAGCTGGCTACAGAACCGCAGACAGCACAAGGCTAGAGTAGACGAAAACATTCATGAGATACATGTGTGAGCGATATCTACTGACACGCCACGAAATACAAACCTCAAATGTCGACTTGTTTTGCTGAATGCATTTCGAGCAACAGAAAGCCCCCAAACGGCAGCCATTTTTTTGGCTGGTAGTAAAAACAGACACGTAGTATGTAATTGACGACACTCAAATAACAAGCGAACAGTAATTTTGTAAATTTAAAAGAATTAAAAACATATTTTTATTTGAACTTAAAATACCAAAGTATACAATTTGAGATAAAACTATATATTTTAGTTTTAATATCAAACAACTTAATATCCACACTTTTAGTATCTGACCACCCAAATTCCCGAAAGATGGCGGAAGCTGGTTCGAGATATTTCTGTCATCAGTGCAACGCAGAAATAATTCCGAAACTGCCAGTACGTATGATGAGATAGTGATTAAGAGTGATGATGGATTTGTCCTCCGAAACAACCATCTACATTTTACGCAGTTTAATGTGCTAACTTTAAAGCTTTTATGTCTTAAGTTTAATGTTACCAAGACGGGCTGGGTTCTGTTTTCATGCCACTCTGTCGAGATGCTAGGGCAGCTAGGCTGTACACACAATAATGAAAACAATTTATATGTTACAATTAACAACGATGGTAGCAATATACGGATGTAGGAATCACACTGGCACCCCTTGCCTTTGAAACCTGTTCTTAATATATTCTAGTACCCCAGTATAAAGGTAAAGCTGCACTTTGCTCGAATCCAAACATGTTGACAAATCTACTGACACCGAGACTTGAACCAGGATTCCCCAAGAGTTGAACATCCTAATGGTTTCGATAAGAGGCAACTGTGTGTTGGCAAGTGGCTTGAAGAGGCTTTAACGAACTGTATTTCAGTCCTGGAAGCGGCGTGACACAACAGTCCTTCCCCTTTCGCGGAACAGGTGCGCCTCCTGGCTGCAGATTTCAGCGAAGCCCTAGTGTCCTGGAATTTGCCCTCAGCATCACTCACTCTTGTCCTGGAATTTACCCTCAGAGACGCTCTCCTTGTGTTCTGGATCCACCACCACCAGGCCGTAACCCTCTCCATCTGCCACTTAGAACAATTTCATCTCAGGGTTTTCGTGGGTCTTACCTTTTTAGGCGCCAATATTAAAAAATCTTCTGACAATGAGACTTGAACTGAGGCTCCCTGCATGAGAGTCGAGCGTCCAAACAATTTGGCTGTTGGTAATTATCAAAAGTAGGCCCCTGTGCTAATATTAAGAGAACAATCTTTCCAAAACATCAAGTGGAACCGAAGATTTGCCCAAGCACCTTTTCGGAAGGGAGGGGGGGGGGGCGTATTTTTGGAAACTGTCAAACATATGATTCAGTTCTAAAATAACTAATTATTAATTATTCACTCAAAGACTGTTTTCAAAATTTATGGTTAGTTACCAATAATCACATAAATATCTCATTAAACCATTGACAATAGTCATCTGAGTAACACCGCGTTCTCAAAATTTTAAAGTCTTGCCAAAAATAAACATAACTTTATACCAAAACATGTTACATAATTGTAGAATATTTCATTAGATTTTCAAAACATGCAAACAGTTACCTAAAATATGCCCATGAGGGTACTTTGGGTTGGCTTGTGTTTGGACACTCCTACTTGGCAAGCGCCATGGAGAGGCTTTATCAGACTATACGTCATTTTGGAAGTCCGGCAATACAACTGGTAGTACCACTGTCTGAACTAGGCCAGTATAGCTGGCTCAGATGGTGGCTTTCCCACTGGGCTGCCATTAGCTGGAAGCTTTTTGGTAAATTATGGCTCGCACTAGCTATACCCATCCTGGCTACCCGTGGATGAAAGTAGTTAAGTTCTTCTTGCTCTCACTGAACGAAGAAAGCCGTAATGGGCTTCTGGTTTACAAAGACGTATCTTCTCTTATAGCATTACACTTGTCTGCCGCTGTTTTACATGAGTTTTGTTTTCTATAAATTTCTAGGACTTTATCTGTGAGAGGTGTGGAGGGGGCTTCATAGAAGAAGTTGCAGAGTAAGTTCTGTGTTCATAGGTAATGAAGTCGGAATCAATGGTAAAATGAGTCAAACTGGTAGTAAAATCTTTCAGATAGTTGTTTTTCACTCATATGTATTGGCATCGGTGTAATTTTGTCCCAAATCCCCAAATGTACGGGAAACTGCAAGGCGCCAAATGACCACAGGGCCTCAAATTTATGAGCAAATTTGGAAAACCTGAGCGCTGTGTTAGTATTTTCTGTAATTAGGGGATGGAGGATTTTAACATGTGATTTTGTTTACTATCTTGTTACGTTACGCGAGCAGTGATAGTTGTAAACGGACAATTGCATTTATTAAACCAAATACAGTAATCCGCTATTGGAATCTGTGTCATGTAGACCCCATATTGCCAGTGTTGGTATTTTTTTTTTCGAGTTTTGATCAGCTTCTCTGTTAGGTACTGAATACAATGCATACTATTCAAGACAAAATCTGGCATACCTGTGACTATTTTAATGCCCCCATTGACTCGGTTTACTGTAATTAGTTACAGTACATCAATGAAATTTTTATCCACCAATGACACATATCAACACTATGCATTGCACACTGTGGCCACATATCAACACTATGCGTTGCTCTTGATTTAAAATAGTAAGTGGTATAAATCAGTAGTTCGTGTTTTTGCCAGAAGGTGGTGTCATTACAACTGGTGGATTGTCTGGTGATTATATACAGTGTAGCTGCTTAAATGAGCGCACCTTCTGGTTTACTAGTCTTGCGTTGAACTTTTTCAGGCACCGTGAAAACATCAACGGCACCGGCTTGTCACATCCAAGGAACCCAGCTGCTGAGTTTGAAGCGGTGAGAACACGCAGACATAACATTGTTTTTTTTTGTTGCGAATTTTTATCAGTGCATAATTCGGTTGCAGAGCCAGGAATATTTACTATCTGTTCATGATTAAATAAGCTCGTTCACTATCGGTACCTTATTACCTTCAGTAGGTTCAAGATGTCGAGGTAACTTAACTATCCTGCATTAGCTAAAAGGAAACTCAATAAATTAGTCTGCTTGAAAAGATCCGTACTTGTCATGTTTTGGTGACTGGTTTCATCTTGTGAGTTTGCGCACTTAGTACGTCCTTTGAATGAGAGAAGCTGCAGCACAATCCTCCTTGTGTCACAAAGTGGTACCCTGTGTTTGAGGTAGTGGGGGCGAGGGGTCTTTCCCCAAAACCGTTGAAAAACTCGCCCAAAGGATTTGTCACCACCGCTGATCCTGCGGACTTCGTAGGAGGTTTGAAACCTTACTCGGAGCTTTTGAATGTTAACCAGAGTTGCAGAGCTTTACAGAGAGTGACGCAGAAAAGAAAATGATGCTTTGTGGCTGTGACGTCTTTCGTAGTAGGAACATTTTCTTTTCTGCATATTCAGTGCTGGTAATAGAACTAGTTGTAGTATTAATACAGTCAACAGATTCCAGTAACGTAATTCTAGTAAAAAGGCTTTCTTGATGTTTAATTTTGTGTCATTGAAGACATGGAGGAACTTGTTAACTGGTGTTTTGCCGCCGAATCATCCAATTGGTCGAACCAGTCAACCTACCCAAGTGGCTAGTACCGGTAGTGACGACGGTGGCAGTGATGATGAAGTGGACGGGGTCACTGTACAGCCTGGCATGAGGGAAAGACCGTCATTGCGCAGTGGGGCCCAACCGTTTACATTCACACATATACACAGAGCAGGCCAGGGGTCAAGGCCATCCTCAATTGACCTGTGAGTGATCCGTTTTAAGTCACACTGCTTGACGATTTCTTGAGAAATGTGCTGTCTATAATACTTATTTCTTATCGTAAGTGCTGAAGTCAATAGTTGCGTTGAAAAGCATGTTGAACTGTACTTTCAAATCGGTGGAAAACAAATCTAAAAGAGAATCTTGTCCGAAAAAAGAAAAAAACTTGAATGGAGAAAATTGGTTAGCTTATTTTGCAGAAATGTTTTCCATTGATTTGTTAAGAGGAAATCATACAATTGAAATTTTTTAGAATGCCATATTAAGCAGGAAGACATTCCCAGATGTTTTCTGGCCTTTAATAATAAGGGAACTTTTAGCCCTGCTCAAATTCTGTTTGTTAAAAGAACACTATATTCAATTTTGCCCAATTTGGAGACGCAATCAAATCCAGGGTTTGTTCTCAAAAACATGGAATAAAGGGTTCTGAGAAAACAATTGAGAAATTTGGGGAAGGTGGATGGCTAAATATGGATGTTTACTGTGAATTTCTTGTCGGAAATTTTGTGATGGATATTTTAGCTGAAATTGGATATTGTACCGAAGGAGTGGAACATTATGTTTTGTTTTGTTTTTCAGAATACTACAACATTTACTAACTGGGATTGGTACGAGTCCGATGTAAGTATTTCTTGCTGTTGTGAACATTTGTTTGCTTATTAAACAATAAGAGATCAATTTTGCCTACTTAATCTCAGGACCCCTTTGTATTTTGAGTTGGTGACAATTTGTGCCAGTGGACATGATTTGGGTTTTTTCGTATTGACATCTATTTACACTGTCAACCGTTGTTTATACATTTTTCCTGCCGTTTTCATTTCAGAGTAATAGGTGGCAGTCCTCATCTTCACGCTAACCCAGGGGACTATGTCTGGGGGCCAGGGGGTCTAGATTCAATCATTAGTCAGGTATGATATGCGCTTCATACGATCGTCTTTCTTACTGATCTTATTCGTCGATTTGTTGTCATGGGAATTGAGTTAAATGAGCTGGCGGCACAATAGTTAATGTGGGAGGTGTGTCTGGAAAGAAATGTAAACTACCCAGCATGTGGTCTTGAAAATCGGACAAGATGCATTGCCTACGATCTTGAGTATGTTGCACTCTAGCTGATGTTGAACTCTATGGAACGCATTGCATCTTGTCAGAGTTTAAAGTCTACACGTTTGAAGGAAGGACTTTTACCAAAGTGTACTAATGTAAACTGCATACGTCTACAGATTTCCTTACTAAGAATATTCCCATTGGCATGTAAACATAGTGGAGGCCACTGATTGCCATACTGGACAGTGGAGTATTCTGCTTATTGTCAAAAATGAGATGTCAAAAAACAATTGATTTCCCATTAAATCCATGTAAAGTAGTGAATTATTGTCACATTCCCAGATGTCATTAAAAATATAAGCAAAATTGATTCCCACATGCTTATTAGCTTGTGTACTTTGACTTTTTTGTTTAAAAACTAACTGGATTCATCCTAAATTCATTCACCTTATCGGATCTTGGTGCCGGGGGAAAAATTAGTTGTTTCCTATCTACCTGCCTTTACTACACAACTCTCAACACGGCATGATTAGCTTTTAAGAGTACTTGCGACTACCGCTAAATCGCACTCATTGTCATAATTTACGTTGAAACTGGGGCTATGACATTAAGCAGGCTCCCCTGTACTTAGATGTAATGCCTTCTGATGATTGCTCCACATATTAAATGTAAAATTGAAGATTGTGTCCCTCAACAGAAATAACTTGTAGTGCCACTAAACTGTCATTTTCTTTCTATTTAGTCTCAACTTGGTCAACAATCAGTCCCATGTAATATTTTGGGCAATAATCACTTAGAGGAGTCTCTGCAAGTGACTTTTGCTAGTTTTTGACTTGCTGACGAATTTTTAGCCCCAGTCCCTTAAAAGTATGGATGAAGATGACAGTACGGCAAAATGCCCAATGATCCGCGCTCGTCTTTGGGTTAGAGGGTCGTTAAACGACTGCCATGCTGGTGACGACGCGGAAGCTACATGGACAAACCCGAGCATACGCAGACAAACACAGCAGCTACATGGTAGCAACACAGAATCAGCACGGCACCCACACTGGTAACCATGGACCAGCACGATAAAGACATGGGCAGCCCTGGATGATCATGGACCAACACAGCGGCATCACGGACCATCACGGATATAGCATTGACTAAGACGGTGGTTTCCCGGACGTTTCAGGACCAACATTGATTGCTATGGAAGGTCACAGCTGCAACACGGTTCACACGCCGGATCATACCGAGTGTGATCTTTATTCATCCGCCACCTACATGGGTACATGGGACTAGGTCTTTAGAAAAACGGCATTATCAGTGAATGTTATAGGGTGTGCATACTGAACTCTCAGTTTGCATGGTCAACATTCTCAGTGCTTCTTTATTGCAGTTGTTAAATCAGTTAGAAGGCTCAGGACCTCCACCTGCTGACCAGTCCAAGATAGACTCATTACCCACTGTGAAGATATCACAGTCCCAAACAGGTAAATGGTCATTACGTAAAACTGAACTCTTCCTGTTTCCAGTTTTTGAGGTCAAAGGTCGTAATGGTGGACTGGGTGAAAGGTTGAAGTTGCTGATCCTGAGTTTGGCAAATGTAAAGTTGGTAAAGTTACAGTGGTCAAATCATTTCTTCTACCAAAACTGATTCATGTTTTATCTTCTTTGCCAATCCCTAATAATCTGTTTTGTAAAGAACTAGAAAAACTGTTTTTTCACTATATTTGGGGAGGAAAGTGCGACAAAATTAAGCGCAAAACCATGATTCAACATTATGAAATGGGTGGTTGTAAAATGATAGATGTTTACTCTTTTGCAAAGGCAATTAAGATANGGATATAGCATTGACTAAGACGGTGGTTTCCCGGACGTTTCAGGACCAACATTGATTGCTATGGAAGGTCACAGCTGCAACACGGTTCACACGCCGGATCATACCGAGTGTGATCTTTATTCATCCGCCACCTACATGGGTACATGGGACTAGGTCTTTAGAAAAACGGCATTATCAGTGAATGTTATAGGGTGTGCATACTGAACTCTCAGTTTGCATGGTCAACATTCTCAGTGCTTCTTTATTGCAGTTGTTAAATCAGTTAGAAGGCTCAGGACCTCCACCTGCTGACCAGTCCAAGATAGACTCATTACCCACTGTGAAGATATCACAGTCCCAAACAGGTAAATGGTCATTACGTAAAACTGAACTCTTCCTGTTTCCAGTTTTTGAGGTCAAAGGTCGTAATGGTGGACTGGGTGAAAGGTTGAAGTTGCTGATCCTGAGTTTGGCAAATGTAAAGACGATTCAAATTTAAATGAATTTTTTTTAATTTTACACATCGAAATAAATCATGATCTTTGATTTGGATACAGAAAAAATCCAGCATGTCTCCATTCTTAAATAATAAAAAAGTAATGGGGATCAGCGGAAATATCTCACCTGCAATTATTGTTAAAGAATGCAACTTTGAGGAATTTTTGTACCTGGATCAAAGATCGCGATATGTTTCGATGTTTACCGTATAATTCATTTGAAAGGCCTTATTCATCATACTCTGGTCCAGCAGCTTAAAAATCAAAGTAGCGCGCTGTATTGTAGTTTCTATCAACCAATAACCCTGACTTCTTCTCCCATACTTGGTAAAATCGGGGTAAACACAATAAATAATCGTATCAAATTTATTTGTTCCTATTAAATACTGTTCCCTGGTCATGATGTTTAATTCGGCTCATTTCAAAAACTACCTTTAATGACCATTTGGCATTCTAGCAGAATCCTAGCTGTAAAATATCATTTCCTATTATTAACTTTCTTGTATTTTATTGGTCACGATAAATTGCCACTATGGTGATTAATTGCACTCTGTGAAACTCGCACTTGGCCGTCAAGATGGAATTCTGAGTCGTATTGTTTGTTTATTATGACTGCTTGTGTTGCGCATTGTACTTAAAGCCTCTCTGTCGTGCTTCATATTTTGTTGGTAGATAAGTCACGCATGGTTCCAAGATTTATAGTGATGTTGAGTTACATTCCAACTTCATACCTCCAGTACAACTGTTGAATACAACGATTTGGAGTATGTGGACAAGAGTCCCAACACGACTTTTCCAGCTGAAAAAGTTGTGTATATATTCATATATGAAAAGTCTGGTTGTGTAGACAAGGCTTCAAATGAGATGACAATTTCACAGTGCGCTTCACATATTCAAGTGTACCGGTAGTCCTTTTCGTCTTTCATTCGTGAAAATTAATATGCGGCATACTTGTTAATAAGCTACATAAACAAAAAAATTGTACTGAGAGTTGTGAGGTACATACCTGTGTTTCAGAAACCTAAGATAAGACTGTTTTCCCTTTCTTCTTTCCAGATGCTGAACTCCAGTGCTCTGTGTGTTTTGAACAGTTCACGCTCAACGAAAACGTTAAAAAACTACCCTGTAATCACCACTTCCATGAGGAATGTATTTTTCCATGGTTAAAATTGGTATGTTTTGTCTTTTTTATACTGAAAAATTTCATCAATTGCGGACTGAAATTACTCCTGTGAATACTTAAATTTGTAGCAAGTGCCAACTAGTGACTTCATGGAGAACTGTGTGTTCAAGTACAATCAGGAAAAAAAGCAAGTTGTAAATATATTGCAGTTTTACAGAAAATACTACAGCACTTAAAAACCAGTGTGAACATGTAAAAAACCAGTAATTCCAAATATTACACAGAATTTGTATTCGGTAATGAAATAAACAAATTATGTGTCGTGTTTCAAAGGTAACAATGAAATGTAACTGTACTCATTTACATAAAAACAGTCTTGTAAAACAAGACTTTCGCGAGATTGTAATGGTAAATGGTTCTCGAATGGTTTCCAGCACACTTGAGGACCCGAGGTTGTTTGTAAATTAGTACTTCATTTGCATATTCACGATTTAATGGGACTATGCCTCTTTAGCATTAAGGAAATAACGAAGAAACAAAATTTCACCTGCCCTCCATATTATGCCTTAATTTGGTGAAATACTACCTCAATTAGGATGATATTCTGGGACCTAATCTTGATCAGATCAGAGCAGATAAATAACTCATGTTGAGATGGGCATGGCTTGCGTGTGTTGATCAAAATGTGAAACACACTGATGCAAAATGTGAAACACACTGATGCAAAATGTGAAACACACTGATGCAAAATGTAAAACACACTGATGCAAAATGTGAAACACACTGATGCAAAATGCTTGTGATGTTACAAAGGTTATTCCCACCACTTCGCTTAGTTGCAAGCGCTCGAGTTGGAAAATGCTCTGTGCGAACTTGGACCTGAACGCAATTCTGGTGTGCAGTTACTCTTGCTGAATGCTGTGTAATGAAATTTTCTTTGAAGCAACACATTGTAGTATTTATGTACAGGTGAATGGACCTATGTGCACAGGATGCTCTGCCACTGGAGCTAAACCTCACCCAATAAATGGTGGAGGGTTTTGAGCTCATTTAGATGGTAAAGTCTCCGACTTTGTTTTCAGTGAATGGCTGTTGAACAATGGTAAATATTGCACAAAAAGAGAACGCGTTTTGTTTATAATTCTCGTCAAAGCTTGTAAATTCAGGAAGTCTATCCCATCCAACAATGCGGTTTTCTGATGTAAAATGGACTACATGCCTTTAAAATCTGAACAAGTGGTGAATGCTCCATTTTTACTGGAAGTAACACCCACTTGAATAGTTCGACTGCACTGAATACATGTTCTCTTTGTTCCTCATTCTAGCATGGTACCTGCCCAGTTTGTCGTATAGACTTAAACGGTGTGGACACATCTACCCAGGAGCCCTTTCCTAACACGCTACAGCAACAACAGAGTTCGCAACCTTCTGTCAGTGGCGTCATGCAGACACCGCCACCGAACAGTTTGGAAGAGTACGATTGACCACCACTGGCCTGTCAAGTTGTATCTCCCCATTGCCGTGTGCATTCGTCACATCGTGTTCATGGGGTGAATAGTGCACAGGATACCGACGGGCGAAGTTTCGAAAGTTGCACTCCCATATGTGTTATGTCCTTAATATAAACAACCCCATCTGTTCAATATATTGTTCTCCTTTTCTGAAGTTTCTAAAACGCTTTTGGGTCTCGTTTCTGACTCGGATTGAATGAGTGCCCCCCCCCTTTCAGTGTGCAAGGGCTGTTGATTTGTGCAGAAGCAAATTCAGAGTTTTGTGCTTGAGTTACTGCTAATATTTTCCCTTGCGCAAAACTGATCTCTGAGTGGAAGCACACAGTTCCATGAAGTGCTGTGGTTTCTCTATGTTCATAATGAAATTCTTGGTCCGAAAATAGGCGAATGAAATGGCGTGGAGTTATGGTAATTAGTTACTTATTTCACATAAAAATAAAACATCAGTAAACGAGAACATTTCTTAATATTTGTTTTTGTTGAGAAATTTGATAAAATATACTTATCCACCATCTTTTGTGCGCTAAGAAGTGAAGAAATAATGTTGCCAGGATTGCTGAGTGCAACTGGAATTGTCTGTCGTTGCAGCCAAGACGTCATGTTGTGACTGGTCTTCACCTGTCAAACAACATCGCATCTGTTTTCTGTGAGGTTGTAAATAAACTCCGTTCATTTTTGTTGTGAAAATCTGTCACCAAGCATTTAATTTTAATGGTGAAGCTCAGTTAAAACTGGGAATCGCAGAGTGGAAAGATAATCCAAAAACATTTTTTAATCTTAGTGCAGTAAAGATTTGCCCGTTAAGGACGGGATGTAGCAAACGTGTGATTCTATTTTTTCGTAAGTAGCATCAAATTAACTTTGTCATATAAGTTAACTTCTATATGTCAATGTGGTAATTGTTGACATTCATGACATAGTTAGAAACTCGTGAAAGATGAAAAAGCCAATTTTGGCAATTATTTTTTTTTTGAAATTGGTGGTATTTAACTTATGCGATCTGCACACACATGCACATGCAGACACAGACACATGGACACGCAGACACACTCACAGACAGGTACACACACACACACGTGGGCACATTGCAAGATCTTCACATTAACTGCTGTATCTCCAAATCCCCTTGGTGGATGTTTGTGATATTTTGCTCACATGTTCTTGTCCTGGACGTTATGGCACTGGTTTGACTACTGCTCCCTAGTGCATAAGTTTTCACTTTAGCCTCTATATCTACCAAGTTCCGTGTTGGATTTTCATGAGTTGGCAAATGGATTTCTGTTAAGGAGACATTATCATTTTCAAACGAAGTCTACTTATTCTGTGCCTCCTAGTGATCATTATTTTAGTAGTCCTGGCCGCATTTCAACGCTTTTGCTCTACTGTGGGTGGCTTGCTTGCTCCACTTTTCCATCTTTCCATCTAAAGCGCATCAACCCTTTCTGTGTGGGAACAGTTTTTTCCAGTAGTAATCGTATGCCATTGATTTTATTTTTCGTTGAGATTCTAAATGATGCCCCACCACGAGGCCAGGTCGCCTGCATAGAAAACCTCCCGCACCAAACTTCGTGCTGTTTCTGCTTTGTGTATATTTGCTTGTACTTGTGGTGTATGATAAATATCTACTGTGGTTACCGCAGGACGTTTGTGTGTACGCTCTGCCTGTTGGCTAAAAATTGCGATTTGCTGTTGATGGTATAAATGAAAAACTTCGATGTATTTAATATTCAAACACTGTGATAAAAATGTAGCTGAACTTTCCTCACCTCCATTTAAATGTCACACTTGTGAGATAACTTGCATTGTGTTAAGATTTTTTTGAAGTTTCTTGCATTGCAGATTGATTTAACAACTCATGTTAAGAAATACAAGTCCAACACAAGTCTGTATTCAGGGTGGCAGGATCTCGTGTCTGGAGCTAATATGTAAACACTGAAAGATTCAGTTAACGTGAATATCTAAAAAGTATAATGCGCTATTGTCGTATGAAAAAAATTCATGGCAACTTGTCTCAGTCAGTTGCTCTGAATCACTTGTTTTCTGCCACTTGACATGATTTTATCATTTCAATCGAAAAATTTTAAGAATAGATATCCCGCCTGAAACGATTTTTTTCACATATTTGCCTTGGGTTATTTATAAATGATTGTAAGAGCAGTTTTTCGATTTCCAATAAAACTTAACATGTATTCAGTGTTATAATTAGTTTTTTAAGAAAAAACTTAATTTTCCCGCACCAATCGCGTTTTCATTCTGCAAATTGAGAAAACTGTTTTGATTGGGATGCTCATAAACGCCAGAAGACTAGCCTTCTTCAAACAGTAACTGCCAGGACAATGAAAAGGTAGACATGATGCAAACGTGGGATTTGATGTAATCGTTGAACATTAAGGACTAAGTTTTATTTAAATAGCAAAATGGACAAAGAACACAAAACTGGTACTTAAAGCAAGGAAACCCAAATCCAACACTTCAAGACGAACAATTTCAACATAACATGAACTTTACTTTTTGTGGAGGCAAAACTCAATTATACTGAGTTAAAAAGCACAACTTTTAAACGATAGCCCAGCACTGTTTAATGCATTTTCTAATTAAAAAAACTTCGAAAACAATGTTATCCAACAGATCAGTGGGCGAATTACAAAACAGATCCACCGACATATTCCCTTTGCACGTTTTTATCACCTCCCAAAATACAAAAATTAAATCTTAACAGGCCATTTGTACTCGATATTTCCAAAGTATATCACAACTCAGCTTTACATAACACAACTAAAAGGACATATCCTACCAATGCCTGGCCAAATTGACCCAAAAGTTAGGCCGAACTGAAAGCCAGCACAATTGGTGACAGAGCCTGTGAGCAACACAGCTCACTGTCAGTTTTAAACTAAAATAACCCAACAATGATTTTGTGCAGACATCACTGACTGTCACAACATGACACACGACACAGAATGAACAGAGAGCCTTCAGAAGGCTTTACAATAGAAGTAGCTGTTGGAAAATTGCTCAACTGTGGCTAATCCTATTAAGCATAACTTGTGAGTTTTTTATATGTCTTAGCTACCCCAAATACAAGACTATTTGTTCATAATTGCTTCATAACACGACGCAGTGACAACATATATATACAATACAGTGTTCTCCACAACAGAAAATTCAAACTCGTACAGGTTTTCAAACTCTACGACTGGAATTCAAGAACATAAGAGGAGAGTCTGTGTGTTTTAAAGTCTTTGAATGAATGCTGTGGATTGGCACTTAGCATCAAAAAGGTCCCAATTAATCGACGCAAGCCAAATTAGTCGAGGCAAAATTCTAACTTGACGGAGTGACTAGTTGAAACAGGTTGTAAAGAACACTACGTAACAACAAGTTTAAATAATTGTGAATTAACGACACGTTTCATGCAAACTAGCTATAAAGAACTCGAGCACTATGTTGCACAAAAACTTACAGCACACAAGTCCAAGAACCGATAACAGAAAATTTAAGGTAGTTGTGATTTTGACCGTTTCATTATAGACTTCGTGAGCAGATACAGCTCCCATTATTGAAAAAAGACATACACTTGGGCCTGACGACAGAAATCTCACATGACATAAAAAATAGAAACAAGGCTTTCAAATTATCAAAATACAGAAGCTTCTCAAGATATCCAGCAATAGTTTCATGCAGGACTTGATAGTTGTTGAACACGAGTGGTGACTAAGATTCAAATTAAGGAAATGAAAAACCTTTGACCCAGGCAAAAAAGTACCTCAAGCCACATGTCTGTGAATTCTAGAACACAAGATTTTGCTGGGGATGCGGATTAACGTTTAACAAGAGAATTGTTAGAGAACAAAAGGACGTGCCACTTTGGGGAATTTTTGTACCCGAATCAAGGATCATGATGCATTATGACGTACAAAATAAAAAAAAATAAGTCCGACGTGAATTTTCCCCATCTTATTTGCCAAACTCGTGTCCAACAAAGTTATTTTATAGAAAAGTATAAATTTTCAGCTAAGTAGACGAACATGTTTTCAAAAAATAGACTTTCACAGCAACATATCACGAATTAATTTTATCGAAACTTCACAGGTGAGATTTCCATACCACTTTACCAGCTGATGTGTTAAAAATATCATCTATAGCTCTTCCAAGAACTCCACCTTCCCTCGATTGATCTGTCGCAGCTGTCTGTCTAGGCCCTGTAGCCCCCTGTTGAGGTCAGGGTCAGGTAGGGTACCTCACGAGAACGGTGCATTAGGACACAGGCAGAGACCATGCCGATGATCTGCAATGCATAATTCAAGCTCGATAAAATAGTCAACAAAACTATCCGCTCATCTCGCTCATTTCCTGTACAAAAAAAAAAAAAATATTTCCACAAATTTGTCATTTCGTTTTTTTATCTGACAGCCACCTTTTTGTTAGTACCTCTTTGAATGAATTCTGTCAATACAATACACTGTGTTATTTCGAGATTCCAATTTTTTCTCAAACATTCAGAACCGACATACCATTTAACACATAAACGTTCATGTTCAAAATCTGTATTTTGCAAGTGAAATGTTGCACAAATAGACTTCCAATATTTTCAAAATGTTAAAATACCAATCAAAATATGGTGTGATACCACCAAAACTAAAAATCCCAAGTTTGAAATTGTGACCAACTAAGATAGGGACATTAAAAACTCAGCTCATCACACTAACATTGTGGTTCTACACGGTTTATTCTACCCACTGGACCATGGTCCAGCAAATCCTGATATTTAGTTGAATTCCAGACCCACATGGATGCTGCATGTGGTCTAGTTCTCATTGTATGAAGTCAGTCAGACAAAATGTGGAGAATTCCATTCCCGTTTTCTAAATATAACCTAATTCCTTGACACATACATCTTCCGAAATTCTGCTCCACACATCTTTACATGATTGCCATAGCATGTAATATCCCACAATGCAAAGGCAAGTATTAAGGAGGTTTTTCATTGATCAGTCTTTCAGAAACCAACTGATCAATCACAGAAGGGGAAACCTATAAGCAAATTACAACACTGGTACTCAAGATAAGTCTTATTCGGTGGATCTCTAGATTGTTTCCGCTATTTGCCCGAATTTCTTGCCTCGATCTTGGCACGTTTTTGCGTTTTGTACATTGAGTTATAAAAATTTTGATCTTCTGTTTTCATTTTTAGCAACTTTACTTCTCGTCAATTTGAAACAGAAGTGGCGGCATTTCTCTTAACGTTCATGAACTTGCGGAGACAGGAACAGCATCAGACAATGCCGTAAAATTCAATCTGACACGAAAACTGTCAACCTTCTTGTTTCTTACCCACCATCTGACAGGTTGCATAGTGGCTATTTTCATTTTTTTACCATACACGGTCATGTAACAACTGAATTATTTGCTAATTCCTGGACACGATTACCAGAAACTAAGGAACAGCATGTTTTCCAAGCCAATCAAAAATATGTCGGTCAGCTAACAGCCCTACATATTTTAAAGTGGTTGAATGTCATGACTTCAACCTGGGTACCTCCAAAGACTTATCCCATCGAGATATCACTAATTCATGGGACTAAATGTACACAAAGGATTTACATGTAGACTGGACTCTGGACACATGGTTTTATCTCTGAATTCAAGACTCAACTCTTGAAACTTAACCCAAACATGCTGCACAGTTTGCGAACCAACTACGAAAGTTCACTCGAAGCATTTCGAGAACCGAGATTAGGTCCCAGCACAGGACTGCAGCATTTAGAATAATGTCCATCACTAACTGACATACACTTCTATCCATACCTGTAAGACGGCAAACGTGATGGATACAGCAGCAATAGTAACGAGGTTATCAGTGAACAGGCTTGTGAGGGCAGAGTAGCAGCCCTTGAGGTGCACTTCAGCAGGAGGTACAACTTGCGTGTCATTACGAGAAAAATGACAGGTGGCGTGTATGCCGTCGCCGCAACAAGATCCTGGTAGCTCCATAGTGTGATTGTCCTTGTACCAGGGTGTCCTTAGCCAATCATTATAGTTCTTCACACCGCAGCATTGCAGCTGGAACAGATCAACACCTCGCCGTCAGAGTGAAGCATAAACTACACTGACTTATTTACAACAGCGGACAAACAACTTGAAAATGACGGGAAAATCTAACATACCGCAGTCCCCATTTCCGACACCAGATCAATAAATTGAAATGTGATCGTAAATCAAAGGTACACACACCTCAGGCCGACAACCTAAATCAACAAGAGATTCAAGTACCAAACGATCACATGTAAAATGAATTTCAAAACACTCAGACAGCTATTTGTCTCTTCGAAAATGACAAACATTTGAAGCAAACATTCCTGACTAATTTTCAACTAATCAATTGGCTCTATTTTCCATCTGCTTGCCATCTGGAAGTTCACAGTCAACTTTTGGAGTAGTCAAATGGGGGACTCGTTAGTCAGCGAATGCAACACATCTGACACGGCGCTCTCAGATCGCCCGTGTGGTCTAAGGCAGAACTGTAATTAATGGAAATGAGCGTAACAGTTACTTACAGAGGTCCTGCACTTTTAGAAACAGTTTTTCGCACTGACTAATGGGCAACAAGCCCTTTCTCAAAATCCAAAGACCAGTAAGAATCTCCGTGATAAGCAAAGTACGAGTTATCAAGGCAAACATTGGTATAATTTCAAACCAAGACTAAGGCCGGCCTTCAGATCAAAATTACTATTTAACACCTTGTCTGTGACCAGAACTTGAACCAAAATTGACATGCCAACTTAGATAAATAGTTGACCATTAACGAGCTTCATGAAACGATCCATAGGAAATAGGTTTTAATATTGGAGCAACTTTGTACACAGCACATTAACACAAGGTGGCGGACATATTGGACAAACCTTCATCTGCATGTAATTGATCTCATCAGACAGACTCTGATAGCTTCTGTTACCATAGTTATCCAGACCGTCCTGTATCCCCGTTTTAACAACATTCTCCACCTGCGTGACACGGATACACAAAAAACACTATAGCACAGCCACTGATAAACAACTGAAATAGATCAAGTCAAGTGTAAACTATGACACAAAAGGGACCTCAACAATATGTAAGGTGTTCCTCCTGCATTTCCATGCCTTAAACACCAGATGGTGTGAAAGATACATGGTTAATCTGAAGGAAAGCTCAACTCGAATCTGTAAGACTTTAGTAAGGGGCATGGCTTAGTGATACGGTAGTTTAACAATATCAAAGGTGTCAGACGACACCTAACATACATCCTGGACAATGAAAAGGCTCTTTCATGTTTCAGAAGTGTTGACTGACATGAGAGGCGTGACAAAAGCTAATCGGAGTTTAACAGTCTCTAGTTCACATATAGAGACTGTAGAAAAGTTTACGTGGACATACCTTATTAATATAATTCAGTTTTGTGGCACCTCTACATTCAGAAAATTTGAGTATTTTAAGTAGAACCACAGGAGTAATCATAAATGCTTGTTTCAATGAGCAAGGCAATATTATTCAAGTCTCACACAGAACTAATTAGGTCAAGCTGAAATTGCAAACTTCAAACAGCTCTAAATCAAAGTAAGTAAAAGTGACTCCTACGGTTCAACCAAACAGTAACCCCATTTTTCCATGGTGTTGTGCGGAACGTAAATAGGAAAGCTAACTCGCTGTTTACAGGCCATTTCATATTCATTTAACTCTGGTGTAAGTGGAGCATCGACGTAAACTGCGAAGTGAACTGAACCGTACATACTGGCTTCGGTAGTTAATGGACATCGAAGTAAACAGTAGGTGACGCTGATGTCATAGAAGTATTCGCACGGTAGCGATGGTGCATGGTATGGACGCTACGATTTTTTTAATGTGACAATTTGGGAATGATAACACAAGCTAATTGACACAAAAGTTATTTCTATTTCGATGGGTGATTATTCAAGCAAAACATAAGCAACTATAAGCCACGACAGTGGTCTTTAATTGCTGACTATGACAGTGACCCCTGGCGATAACTTCAAGTTGACCGTTGAGCGTCGACACTCTGCTGTTAAATCCACCAATTTACTGCGAAGTTAACTGGCACTGTTAACTTTGATATAGAACTGAAGTTATCCGTTTGTACCGCAACTTTCCAAAACGTCGACGTTAGTATGAAAGGGTCTTAAAAAAACAAAACTAAGGGTTTCACAACAACCTTGGTTAAAGCATGGAGCTGGTTTAAAACTGGGAAAATGACTTCGAATTAAACTGCACAAAACACAAGTTTATCGAAACAAACAAGATAGAGCAGTTCACTTACATCATAGCGATATAAATAGCCTACTGCCGCAGCTGAAACCTCCGCCACGAAGATAATAAGCAGCATTACGAAGAACTGCAAAAGAGAGAACATCAACGTACGTTACAAATGTTTCAGTTTGCAGTTCCTCTTGAGAAAGGACTGTGCAAAATTTGGAACAAACTTTTTGATATTTAGATCTAACATTTTCAATAAGGCTACAACTACCAGGTCTCTTATCAACACATCTGAGCTACTATCTAAATATGTCCAAAAACAGCATGTATTTAAATTTAGCAAAAGTGCTTACAACTTTGATTAGGTGATTAGGTTGCCCTACCATGCCTTTTTGTAAAAATGGAAATGAAAAAAGATATTAACAATGGCACAAAACATGCCATGCAAACCTGATATCAACAGATGGTCTGGCAGACAATGGCAATAATTGACAATTTGTAATAAAATCATAAGAAACGTGAAGAAATGTGTTGTTCTTTAGCTATGGTCTACAAAAAAATTCTGTCCCAATCGATATTACTCCCAAAATGACGTTTTTGTTTGCAAAACAGAACCAACCATGTATCACCTCATCCACCAACTACACTGTTGGGAAAATGGTTGCCAGGCCAAAAACCACCCCCGACAAGCCATACGACTAATAAGAACAGGTTGATAGGCCTAGAGAGACAAAACTACAGACTCTTACCGTCCCCAGGAGACACTTGTGTTCCTTGCATGTTCCGATGCAGCCAATGAGTCCCACAATCAACAACAGGGTGGCGGTACCAATGACAATGACTGATGGAACAATGGCGTAGACGGCACTGGTGATGTCATCATAATGGCTGAAGTTGTTGATCAAGTCGATGCCAACATAGAGTAGAGCAGCTGCAGCTGCCTGTAAAGAACAGATGGGTCTTCGTAATTCCATTCATTAAGTTTCGAAAGCTACTAATGGAACCTTAAGTAAAGTGAATGTCTCAGTGCTTCAATGAAAACATATTATTTTGGCTAACAGTTACTGCTAGGATCCACCACCAGATGGCACTGATCATGGCTAGATCTGATGAATCGCAGCTTGCCAATGTGACCTCAGACTTTGTTTGACAACTTGGCAAAAAATCCCCAGTCATCACACAAATATGAGAACGCTTTTAAAAACTACAGCAATTGAACAGATGGTATAGTCAGTATTTTTGGGCAAATATGTATTCCGATCGTCTGGTTCTCTCTTGGATAAGAGGTGGGCCAGAGAAAAACATTGGTCAGTTGCCAACAGGGTTTGGTGACCTCGGTTCCTTTTGTTTACCTGGGAAACTTGTCAGCTCGCATTTAGACAGTAATCCCGCACTTCACCTGGGAAAATTATCAGGAAATCTCGTACAGAATGAATTTCTTCCACTGAGTAACAGCAATACTGTAACTGGTTCTCATCTCTTACAGATAATTTGAACAGACAAAATGCAGGTTTACATTTCCCAACATTGCAGATGAGAATCTCTTGATGTAATACACAACACGTCCACCCCATCATGGACAACTCAATCAGCATCACTCACTGTGTTGCCATGGTAACGTTTACGTGTTGCTCATGCTCACACAGTCATAGTCATAGCTCTAAGCCATACATTGCCTGTGGATAGTTTAGGTATAGAAAAAGTAACCCTATAGCTGCTCAATCAATATACTTTTTGATTGGTTAAGTATAAAGTATACTAAAGCAGAGCTTGATGCTGGCAAAATGTTCAAGCTGCCAACTGTAGAATGAGCTAGCCGAAACAAGAAATGCTCGCATGGCGTGAAAGTCCGGATCTTTAGAAGCGATGCATAATTGCCAACATTAAAAACAAGTGCAATGTGGAGCGTTGAAATGCGCCCACGAATGCATTGCAAACGGTGTGTTTGTAGAGTTGTTCATTTGTATCATAAAATGACCAATAGATAGCCCAAAACATCCAATCCATCTGAAAACTGAACATGCCATTGCTAATTTAGTAGAAAGCTATTTACCGAATTTCCAGAGAAACAAAGGAAAACAGAAAAAAATGATATTTCAACTAGGGGGCACAGCGCCAGCTCAAAGTCGTCGTCTATTGTTACCTTCATATAAATACCTCGAATCCATCTGAAAACAGGATAGCGTCATCTCACCATAAATGCACGTATTCCAAATTTTATGAAAAATTGTTGAGGACCTTGGAAGATACAAATGTTAACGTAAAAAACTAAAATTGCCAGTAGGGGGCGCACTGATAGTTCGATCTGTGAGCAAGTGGTCATCGTACGTTACATTATAAATACACTACTTAAACTAAGTAACGATCATGCAAACGGTTTAGGAGCTACAGCCATGGGCACAAAAAAAACAAAACTGCCAATAGGGGGTGCCACAGAAGTTGAAGTCGAACAATCATCGTCAGCCACCTTTTCCATAGTAAGAAGATACATGCCAATTTTCACAATCATCCCTAGAGCGGTTAGGTTGATATCAGGACGCATGCCAAAAAATGGACTCAAAAACAGTAAAAATGGCCACCAGGTGGTGCAAACTGCATAGAATCCATCAGAAAATGAGAGGATAGCATCAACTCACTAATAGATGCCTATATTCCATATTTTATAAGTAACTTTACAACTTATTCATTATCTAATTAACTGTATATCTGCATGCATGTCAAAAATTGTATATATCAAATAACTTACTTATTTATTTCATTTTTCATTCATATACATATCATTGTTCATCTTATTTATTTCATTTATCTATTTATTGTAATTTCGAGGACCATGTGGTAGATAAGTTTTATACTTAACATGTTTTTTATCCTCTATAAATAAAGTTATTATTATTATAATTATTATTATTATTATTGTGAAAATATGTTGAGGACTTCCGAAAATCCAGAGGCAAGCGTAAAAAATATAAAATTGCCACTAGGGGGCACACCGGTAGTTGGCGAGGTCCGAAATTCGTGGTCATCTGTCGTCAGCTTCATAGGAACACACCTGCCAAATCTCATCAAGATCCTGTGAGGGGCTTAGGGGACACAGCTGCGGATGCCGGACGCCCACACAGAGATGACGGCAATATGCGACCACATATAAATATATGGGCGCATAAAAATGAAAAAAAAACAGGAAGGCACCTGGATTGAAAAAGCGAGACAGCTGGAACTACGCCAAAGTGCAAGAAGCATATACTACCGTAGTACGGCCCAGTGAGCTTTTGTTTGGCACCCGGATGGGAAAATATGGATTGACTGTGCAATGATGGAACTCAAGTTTTACCAGATCGCCAAATAGAATTTGGATTTGCAATGCCGGAAGCATGTGGTCTATGACATATGGTCACCACGACAACAGCATAAACTTCAGCAGTATGTCTCATTCACAAGTTCCAATAAAACGTTTTATGAATAATTATTCTTCCTAGATGGTTAGTTAATAAATGAATGGCATCAGCCTGCAGTAAATACTTGGACTGTTGTGGCTTTAATTCATCTTTTTTGAAATTTCTTGTAATATTCTCATAATAAGAAGACATTTTGCGTTTTCCTTGCCATACAATAGTCGGAGTGTCATCACCAACTAAAACGTGTAAGCAATTAAACATTGGTTTGCCTACTACATCAAAATTCTTGGTGAAACCTCTTCAAGCTTAAAAAAATTGCAAACACATCTAAAATTTACCACATAATGTATTTGTTTTGATTACAATTTTATTTATTTCTCAAACTCTAGGTCACTAGGTCAGGTAGAAACTTCACAAAAATCCTTCTTAGAATTTTGGTAATTCAGATACCAAAACCAACTGCTCAAAAACTATCAAAATTGGTGGAACGAAGTACAAATTTTGATTGTTATGAGATAACATTACTTATTTCTTCTTATATTGGATAACATATCTGCGAAGTTAGGCCGTACTCGAAACCAAAACGGCTCGAAAGTAGGACACTAAATATCCTGATGTCAGACCGAGCCCAAGACTAGGCCTACTGTAGTGGCCTAGTGTCTAGTTATAAGCTACTTACTATAAAAACGCTTTGATAACTCGTTTCTTACCCAAATTATTAAATTCAATAAAAAAAGAAAAAACTTCGACGTTTTGCTGCAAGCACCCATTTTCTCTCAAAAGCAGCTAGAATCCGTGTCGTAGACGTAGAACGTTCCTCGACATATAATAGAGCCGACCTCACTGTCTCGTGACTATCATAAACTGTCGTCGGAATTTGCCGGTAATTAACGAATGTTGCTTCGAGGCTGTCCATTGGGTAGATTAATTTTGTATAAAGCACTTGCGAACATAACATCATAAATTGAATAAATGAAACTAAAAATGCATGTTCACATTCACTTGTATGCCTAAATTGATGGGAATTAAATTTTTAAGTGAGAATAATAAATATGGTATATTATTTGAGATTATATCTGGGTTGACCCGTGCAATCTCAAGTATTCTTCCCCTTGGCGGCCATCTTCGCTCAGAGAAGTGATCTGGAAAGAAAACTATGCTTTCAGCAAGGGTTACAGTTGCAGTAGCCAGGCAATTGCCGCGTTTGGCCAACAAGGTAACGGAAATGGGCCGTCTGATACAGTTGAGAATTTTTGGTGGTGTGATTGGACCTATTTAACCCTTATCCTGCTAAGCCTCTATTCAGACAACTTTCCCTGTGTGTAGGGAGGACAACGTTTTTTTATTTTTTTTTACAATACCCATGTGTCATACATTTTTGAAAAGCCCTTGGTGTGAGAAATGAAATGGTGCAAAAATCAGAAAAATTGGATGANGTGCAATCTCAAGTATTCTTCCCCTTGGCGGCCATCTTCGCTCAGAGAAGTGATCTGGAAAGAAAACTATGCTTTCAGCAAGGGTTACAGTTGCAGTAGCCAGGCAATTGCCGCGTTTGGCCAACAAGGTAACGGAAATGGGCCGTCTGATACAGTTGAGAATTTTTGGTGGTGTGATTGGACCTATTTAATAGGTTTAAAGCCTGTAGATGCTTGTTCTTCTGACTAAAATCATGTGCCGGGCGATTGTGGTTGAAAATAGTCGGCCTGCTTGCTAATGTTGTCTTCTAGACTGGCGTCAAAACACAACCTTTCGTTAGGATTACCTCAAGTGGGCATAAAGTAGCGTTTTTTAAGCAGTGATTCTAGTCATCCTGCTATGTGCATGAAGAGTAGACACGTTACTATCTCTGCCGTTGTATCGTCGGTCTCACTTTAAATTACTTACAAACTTCTACCTCTTCACAAGATGTGTAGAAGTGTGTTCTGGGGTGTCTGTTCTGTTATACTTCCACTAATTTTTAAGTGAAAGCGCTTGGATCTTGCAACACCCAGAGAAATGGAAAGAAAAACTAAGAATTGAGAATAAGAAAATAAGAATATCTACGACAACATCTCAACATTGGTGGCAATAGCATTGAGGATGCTGTCAACAACAGGATGCCTGGCCACTGGCGATAAAACTGCAAATCACAATAGAGTAATGCATGATGAGAGTTCATGATGCGTCCAAATAAAATGAAAGTGGTATCTTCTTGTGCAATCCGTAATGCGAAATTGTTTATGCATATTTGAAATGGACTTTGTACCGCTGCGGGATTAGTGCGACAAACAAAATCCAACATAAATGGCAAATTCAATGCTGCGGCAAACCAAAATGCTGCTGTCGTACGTGAGAATCGTTGGCAATATCATCATAGTCAATGTCAACAACGCTGACGATGCTGATCAGGGGGAGGACCACATTAATGATGGATAATACTGAAATAACGCTGACGATGCTGATCAGGGGGAGGACCACATTAATGATGGATAATACTGAAATAACGCAATGGTGATCGTAATTCTTGTAAATCAGTCTTGCAATGTTATCACCGAATTAGTAAAAGGACATTGAATTCAAGTTGAACAAACTTAATATTTCAAATATACTCACTCATAAAGAAATGGATTAAAAGCAGTCTGAACATGAACAAAATTCAATACAAAAAATCACCATAACTAAACCATGCTTATGGCTGGCTTCAAAATCACCATCTCATCATTGACACGATCCAGTCACCAAATTAACTAACTACGCCGTCCGACCTTCATAAGTTTCCAGTGACGAATTAAGCCTGTTTTGAGCCATTGCAAAAGGGACATGCCTAATCGATTTCTACCTGTTGAAACACCACAATTTTTGTATAATCAAAGAATTGGCTGTGGTAGTTGAAAAATCTAAGTGAACCAGAATTCAATTGCGGTTGGTAGCGAACAGAGAAAAAGTCGGATGATTTAGACTGAGCAAAGCAAAATACGTATTTCACCAGGAACACTTGAAATGAATTGAAATCGATTCGGCAGTTCTAAAATTATTTCAATTTTAGAACCTCGAAAACAGCCTGATTAGCAAAAAGTACTTTGAAATTTTAGGCCATTTGAGATGGGAAGTTTAGATAGCTAGATTTCGGAGACTGTAGTTCACTTTTCTCTAAGGACAAGATGGGTAGCTCTGTACATGTTATTGGACTTCAAACCAAAAACTGATTTATTGCACAAGGGAAATCACTAAAATGAAAGTCATCGACAGTATATTCAGTAATATAACACGTCAGTATCCTGATTTGAGGAAAGATCAGAAGTTACCATACTGACCGAGTTTTTACTTGTATATCCTTTGGAAACGAGAGTAGTCTGAGGTTTCCGTGTAGCGGAAGCGGGAACTGACAAAGGATCAGTTTATTTGGAAGTGCACTTTTTAACGGCACATTTCTTCAATTTAAATTGTTGCGAAGGAAACTTATAGAATAGCCCTGTATCTGGGTTAATCAGATTTTCAAATAAAAACTCTCTGGGGTTAATGATACCAAGAAGTCATGTTGCTTTTTCAGAATAAGCTGGTGAATGCTCTGGGTGCTGGGTTTGTGTTGGCAAACAAGTTTTCAACATCAGCTGCCAAATATGCAAGTAAGTTGCTTAAGTGTTTTAGTAGTCAGGAGATTTAGCTGTTTCTTGTTTAATAGTGGTCTTGCTAGCTAGCACGGTCAAGCTAAACTCGTGTCTAAAATGCAAGTTAACATTTGTTCTATTCAGATGTCAGAGGCAGACGAATTTTACAAGACTTGCTGTGTTGTGTTTAGTTGAAGTTATTCTTGTTCTAGTCCATGTATAGAATCACGTGTAAAATGTTTTACACTTACTCTGGGCAAGGGGTTCTTTGGTCTTGACAAGTTGTTCTCTGTCACATGAATATGTATCAGCCCATTTATTCTCCCCCCATTGCAGCTGGCAGTGCGGAGGTGTCCAGCATCCTGGAGGAGCGCATCCTTGGTCACACAGAGAAAGCTGACCTGGAGGAGACTGGACGTGTGCTGACCATTGGTGATGGTATCGCCCGTGTCTATGGCCTGAAGAACATTCAGGCTGAGGAGATGGTGGAGTTCTCCAGTGGGCTCAAGGTAAATAGCTAGTTGTAGCTCTTCAGTTAGGTGTTCTTGAGGCCATTTGTGTTGAGCAATGTTTCACTTGTATTGCAAAATCCAGCGATGCCCTTGGCTGTGATGTGTCGGCAATGGTTTCCACTGGTCTGTTGATAACACCTTCTGGTGATGGCAGTGTGGTCTAGTGGTAAAGTTGCAACCTCTCTGTTTAAATGCTGTGGTTTTAGTCCCACTGGCCCACACTTTTAGGTCCTTGAGTAAGGTTTTCTGGTCAATAGCTCTCTTTGTATTGTGCCGTATGTACTCTGACAAGTGTTTTTGAGAGGACCGTGTTGTAAATTAACCCTTGGTAACGTGTAATAAATCTATAAATGAAATAATTATTTTTATTGTTATTGTTATTATTTGTCAAGGTAAAATCATGTTGTCTACATTGTAATGCTATTTCAAATTGAAATCAATCTCTATTGAAGCTAGATGTATTAGCAAAGTGTAGGTGTGAATGTGTCCACCAGGACAAATCGTTTCCTCTGACACCAGTTGCTGATAATCTCGAACGTGTTGACAGGGTATGGCCCTCAACTTGGAGCCTGACAACGTTGGTGTCGTTGTCTTTGGTAACGACAAACTCATCAAGGAAGGCGACATTGTCAAGAGAACTGGTGCTATTGTCGACGTGCCCATAGGTGAAGCTCTTCTAGGAAGAGTCGTTGATGCTCTTGGCAACCCCATTGATGGAAAGGTACGTACAAAATTACTTGGCGTTTTGTAAAATAATCGGACGGTGGTATTTTCCATTGTACTCAGTCGACTGGTGGTTAAAGTTGCTGTGTAGACTTCTAATTTGAGGGTAAGCTTAATGTAATATTTTTGAATGTGGGTGTCATGTTAAGCCAAGATAGTGTTGTCAACTTAATACACTTTTACCCCAGATCTATCGAGGCAGGTAAAAGTGTAGGGAAATTTCGGAAAGTACATCTGTGGATACTTGTGGAAATCTGTTATAAGCAGAAAATGAAAAAGTCCTCTCTCACAAACCTGTTTCTGAAGATCAGTTCTCAGTGTACCAGCCTCTTGCATTGAGAACGCATTGAGTTATTGTCCTGTGTCTTTTGTCCATGTTGCAGGGCCCCATTGGTGCTAGCAGCCGTGCCCGTGTGGGTGTCAAAGCCCCAGGCATCATCCCACGTATCTCCGTCAAGGAGCCCATGCAGACGGGCATTAAGGCCGTGGACAGCCTGGTGCCCATCGGCCGCGGACAGCGTGAACTCATCATTGGGGACAGGCAGACTGGGTAGGTCATCAGCTGTATTCAAACGAGCATCTTAAAACATGCTATTTGAGTGAAAGAAAACTTGAAATATTTTATACTTGAAACGTCCTAAAACTTAAAACAACACAAAAATCTCCTCTGAACTATCAAAAATTCACTTCATGGTTTTAACTGCAGTCAACCGAAAGAATGTCACTGACTTTACTCATTAGGGTGCCAGGCACCAGAAATGTCACAAACTGTTTTCCTCATAAAACATTACAAAAATTCACCTCTAAGTAAAAAACGATGCGAAAATTTCTCTTTTAGTGAAAACTGTGATAAAATTCCCCTTTTTAAAAACATGTCTTGAGCTTGTGTGAACAGAATGCCTTTAAAATAAGTAATCCTGCTATACAACAGTGATGTAAGTAATCCTGCTATACAACAGTGATGTAAGTAATCCTGCTATACAACAGTGATGTAAGTAATCCTGCTATACAACAGTGATGTAAGTAATCCTGCTATACAACAGTGATGTAAGAACAATTGTGTCTTGGTAAATCTTATTCAGACAGCTGTTCTTTTATCCTATTTCATAGTTGCTTGCAGTTGAATCTTAAAAGCTGTCCCGTTTCCTATGGTTTGAGCCTATACATATCACAGTGGATTATCCTAATAGAATAATATAAACTTCTCATAATTTCTTAGAGTGATGAGTGAAGTTGATAAATTCTTCACCTGATAACTTTTAGACTGAGACCCTTTACCATTGTGCTTATCGTTTTATAGTAAAACTGCCGTTGCCATCGACGCTATCATCAACAAATTCTTCACCTGATAACTTTTAGACCAAGAGCCTTTACCAATCTGCGTATCACTTTATAGTGAAACTGCTGTTGCCATTGACACCATCATCAACAAATTCTTCACCTGATAACCTTTAAACTGAGACCCTTTACCAATGTGCGTATTGTTTTATAGTAAAACTGCCGTTGCCATAGACACCATCATCAACCAGAAGAGGTTCAACGACAGCCAGGATGAGAGCAAGAAGCTCTACTGTATCTATGTAGCTATTGGTCAGAAGAGGTCAACAGTAGCCCAGCTGGTCAAGAGGTTGTCCAGTGCAGGTCAGTGGGTTGCACAAATTCTTCGTTAAGTCTTGTCACTGTGTGAGTGTGTCCGTTCATTACTTTACGGTGAGGACTCCACTCCTTGTTACTGTGGCTGTACATTTACGCTCGTTTGGACAAATCAAATTTCTGACACATTAGTGCCGTGTAAGAGAACAGATTTCATGTCTGTAAAACACCAAAAAATTCATTTCACAAAATGTCGTTTTATGTTGCAGATGCCATGAAGTACACCATCATCGTGAGCGCCACTGCCTCGGAATCTGCCCCGCTGCAGTACTTGGCCCCGTACTCTGGATGTGCTATGGGAGAGTACTTCCGTGACAATGGCAAGCATGCGCTCATCATCTACGATGACTTGTCGAAGCAGGTTTGTTGTCACTTGACTTAAGATGCGAGTTGATGAATAGATGGTGTGCGTGTTTATCCCATTGACAGTGGTCTGTGTGCTACTAGCATTGCCCTGTCTACAGATATTTTGTTCTGTGCTCATGACAAGATTTCCTTTTGCACTCAACTGGTGGAAGTTCGCGATATTCGTCAAGTAGCCTTAATTGAAAACTCCTGGCAAAAGCATGTTTGCTTAGGCTGATTTCACTCTCTGGATTAATGTGAGCAAAGCAAATTTGAAAAGACTGCTATTTCATGGTTTTCCTCTGAGCATGTAACTAATAACTTATTGGTGTCGTCAATCCACCACCAGACCAAAAGTGTTGGGAGAATTTCTCCTGCTTAGAAGTCCTGATTTGTGTGTGGTAAACCCCATCGTGTTGAAGTATTTCTGTGAAGTGTGCAATCAGTTCTATAATAGTTACTATTGTAAATTGTTTGAGAAGTTCAACCTTTTGACACATTATTTTTCTCTGGTTCTCTTCAGGCTGTTGCCTACCGTCAGATGTCACTGCTGCTGCGCCGTCCACCCGGTCGTGAGGCTTACCCTGGTGATGTCTTCTACCTTCACTCTCGTCTTCTGGAACGTGCTGCCAAAATGAACGACAGCTTTGGCGGTGGCTCTCTGACCGCTCTACCCGTCATCGAGACCCAGGCTGGTGACGTGTCCGCCTACATCCCCACAAACGTCATCTCCATCACCGACGGTCAGATTTTCCTCGAGACTGAGCTTTTCTTCAAGGGTATCCGGCCTGCCATCAACGTCGGTCTGTCAGTCAGCCGGGTCGGTTCCGCCGCTCAGACTAAGTCCATGAAACAGGTAAACGGAACCAGTATTGTGCAGCATATGTGTGTGAGGTTGTAGGAAGTCAACATCTGGTTCTCTATGAACACTTCTGTTTCATGAATCTTTGCAAAGACATAATGGATGGACATCAAGTCATGTTCTACGTAATGTCGTGTGAAGGGCTTGGTTACCGGAGTGGATGTCTTGTGAGTTTCTTTTTGACTGCACGCTAGCATTCGTATGATATACATACATTACGGTAACATTTAGTAGTTAGGGTTATGGGGGGGGGGGGCAACAGGGGTTAGTGACAGCTTCCCAGATATTATGTTAACCACATATGTATACTCTCAGTGAGGACACGCGAGATTTCTAAATAACCACTAGTGCCCTAGCTAGCAGTCTCATGCCAAGGTGCGTTCCTCAATAGACTGTCTTGCTGATCCCTCACTCTCCTCTCCAGGTGGCTGGATCTATGAAGCTGGAGTTGGCCCAGTACCGTGAGGTCGCTGCTTTCGCCCAGTTTGGCTCCGACCTGGACGCCTCCACCCAGAGCTTGTTGAACCGTGGTGTGAGACTCACAGAGCTTCTGAAGCAGGGACAGTATGGTAAGTGCTTTGGGCTTTTTGTTTGCCTAACATAGGGACAGTTAGTCCCTGCAGTTTTATTCTCGTTTAACTTGCATTTTGCCTTGTCTTGCCAACTAAAAATGAAAATTTCACAAAATCCATCTTGAAAATAAATATTGTTTGAATCGAGAATTTGAAAATGGCACATGTATGCATTGGCTGTGACTTGGTAACCGAAATGGAACCTTATGACCATATGGAATATTACTTGGCAGATTTTATGAGTAGAATACCTAATTTGAACATTAGTTTTAGTCTTCCAAACAGAGCAGTTTTAAATATTGACATGTTCGACTGTGACCTATTTGTGTCTTTGGTGAAAGGGATCAACTTGCCTTGAAATCAGCCGTTGTAATCCGATGTTGGCGTGTAGTTGTGGAACATTTTAGTTGTACTTTTGTCATTACTTGTAGTACCCATGGCAATTGAGGAGCAGGTTGCTGTCATTTTCGCCGGTGTCCGTGGCTTCCTTGACAAAACTGATCCAGGCTCCATCACAAAGTTTGAAGAAGAATTCCTGAAGCATTTACGATCGAGCCAGACAGAACTTCTCGGAGTCATCGCTAAAGAGGGACAGATTTCTGAGACGACAGAAGCGAAACTGAAAGAAGTTGTATTAAATTTCCTGCAAGGTTTCGAGGGATAACTCCAGTTGTACGCTAGTGTGATATTTTGTACAAAAATTGTTATAAGTGAGCGTAGAGCATTGTTTTCTTTGCGGTGAATTTGAACAGATCAATCAGAATGTTGTGGTGGTCGCGCACACGCAATGTGTAAATTAACCTAGAAAATAGATGTTGGCTGGATTATGCGAGTTTCGGAGTCGTTAATTTATCTTCTACAGGAATGGAAGTGCACGTTAACAGTCATTTCTCTTAACAGTGTAACGGCCGGTAGAGATTAAGTGAATATGTAGTTAACGGGGACGTCCCGTGTGTGATGCAGGTGTACAGTTCTGTGTCAGAATAAAGTTCTGGTACTACATAAGGTGTTTGATTTGTTGTTTCTGATGGCCCACGCCTAACTTAATGACACTGGGTATTCCCATCATGGCGACTATGCTGGGGAATTGACTCATTATTACAGCCGCGTGTTGATGCGCAACTCCATCGGAGGAGCTGGAGATAGTCGTGATCGGTCATTAATAGTAAAAAATGTGCCTCAAATGTAATGCTGTTAATGAGTATTTGCTCCGATTGTAGAACGCTTGGTCAGTTCCAACATAGTTCACTTCCCATTTTTGAGATTATACTGAGAAGTATCTTAAGTTACAGAACCCCCAAGCATTACTTCCGTTGCCCGATTGAATAAGCGTTTCTTGTGAATGCAGTTTTGCACATGTGGTCGGAAGACCTTGTCTTGAAACCAAGTCAAATCCATAAATCCATTGCATCCTGTTCAAAAGTGATTGAAGTGGGATTGCAAGTGAAAATTAGCAGTGTTTTATTTTTTAACGGAGCAGAAAATTTACACAGGTTGTATGTTCACTTAATCGGAGGAGGTTTGTGAAAAGTTTGCTGGGATAAAATCTTTCAATCCAGTTACATCTGTATTGTGCTTGAATTGCAGTGATAAGCATATTCAGAAAAACGTAATTTGGCTAAAGAGCAACTATTCCACGCCAAAAGCCCATTTCATTAAGGTGTAAAAAGGAATTATCGCACAGGTTGAAGTAATCAAGCGGTCACATTAACATTTTATTAAATATCAATAAATACTACATACAAAAATTGTTTTCACCAAAAATTTGAAAGTTGAACTGATCAAGACATGCAAAATATTGATATACGGTACAGTGCCCACATTTATGACATTCCACACACTGCCTCTGCCTCTTTCAAACTCTACAGAATAAGATTAGTGCCAGATATTCAAAATCAACCAAAGAAATTTCTTTCCAGTGCTAGGAATATCATTTGTGAATTCTGACTGGCTGAAAGTTGACAAATGCCTTTGTGACAACTGCAATAACAACGGACTAGACTGATAGATTCCACATGATCTACAACTCGCCCGAAATGCTAAAACAGAATGATTCGTTCTATTTTTTCATCTTGTTTTAGAACACATAATTTAGGAGTCGTCTGAATTCATACAAGCACACAAAAATTTGATGGCCAAACAGGAATTTCTGCATTGTCCTACTGCAGTTGTGCTTCTCTACAGATGGCGCTGTGAACAGTGTATGGTAATAACAAATAAACGAACCTAATCCTTATCGTAAACAGAAAGCTTTGACATCAAACAAAAATTTAGAAAAATATTACAATCTCGATGTAAGGCCAAAGAAAAAACTATCGTTTCTTTTCTGTGGGCTTCTTGAAAATTAATGAATTTATTTAGAGGTACATATTTTCAAAAAGAAAAGTCGCCTGATTACATCTGAAATGGATTAGGACAGCGCCTCCTGCTGCCAGCTGTGAGGCAAAGATTTCAAAATCTATTGGGTGCAGATCAGAACCAAATTTGGCCGAACATGCCATTGTCCCACTAATCGAGCTGAGAATGCCCTAATAATCAATGAAGATGGTTGTCATATGTGAAGATGGATTTACATCAGTGGCAATATTTAGTTCTAAAATATACAATGGTGGGTTAGAAATCACGTTTTAACAAAGAACATGCAAGTGCCCTGGAAATGACTAGTTTCTATCAACACTCTTTGTCACTCATCCATATAGATATTGAAAGGCCGACAATTGATATATACCCATCCGAATGTTTAACGAAGCTTCATCGAATCAACTGCCAAAAGTAAATTCTGAATCTACATCAGTTGTGCTCCATCTGTATAGTCCTCAAAAGTCGGACACCCTGCCCTTTCTCTCCCAGTCTCCGTACCGTGTTGGTTCAGGGCCCCTAGGACCGCCCTTTTCTCCTGTCTTGGGGTTAATGTCATTGGGAAAAGGTTCATAACCCTCTATGTAGTTATGAGGGTACAGGTTAGCATCTGGGGCCTCCACCTCATCATCTAATCTCCCCGTTGGAACCTTTCCCTTACGTCTACCAGCATCCTTCTGTTTTTTATTTTCATCAGGCGTTGCATCTGTACTGTGTAGACGACAAGCCAGGGGAGACGTAGCGCTGGTTAACTGATGATGAATGACTGAAATATGACGAGAATCTATGAAATGTAAATCAAATGTTACCATCCGATCAAGAGATTTGTATTCATGTTTTTGAGCAATAAGGTGTCTTCGCAAAAACGTGTTACCATACTAGTACATTTGCTATCACTCAGTCACTACAGTGGAGGTCCTGACCATCATTAATATGGCCTTGATGGTGAGGACCATAGGTCAGAGGGTACTACCATAAATTAACAACTCCTAGATGTATTATGTTGAAGATCATATCACCTGCAGGGGCGGAACCACGATTTTGAGTTAGAGGGGGGCCAGGGCACAGTATTAACCAGGATTTTGCCAGTCAGACATTAATTGCACCCCCGAACTGACAAATGGAATCTTGGAGAATTTTAGAGGGGGCCATGGCCCCCTTGGCCCCCCCTCAAAATACCCCACTGACCTGGCACGACCAGTGTAAATATGGCCAGTTGCCGATTTGGGCAACGGAATGAAGGACTTTAAAAAGAAAGGTTTTATTGCAAGAGTATTTGTTTGACCAGGGAAGTCTTCAACAGCCTACCAAGTAGCCTTGGTACAAAGCTGTATACTAAATATACAGATTTGCACCCATGTGGGTAAAAAAGTGGTAAGATAAAATCTGACTCAAAATTTGTGTCATTAAAAACTACAGTCTTCCTTGTGTAAACTAAATTATTTAACGGTGTTGGAAAAAATGCCGTTCTACCGTTATTCTGCTGCTAAAGTGGAGCGATCTTTAGCGACGGCTTACGCACCATGAAATATTGCGTCATCTAATGGCCAGTTTCTTTTTCCCCGATTCTTCAATAAACTGTTGTTTTTTCACGAGATTGCGTACACGTCACAACAAATTACCGGAACTGGTTTCATTTCATTATAAGTTTTTAGAATTTCGGTACCGAAAAAACGAATTTCAGAACAAATTTTGCTGCTGTGAACTTGTTGCAAAAATTTGGGAAATGGCGCATGCGTGTGACACGAGCGTACTGTTTTCAAAACGACGACATACTTTTCATTGTTAGAAAAGGCGGAGAGTTACGCAAGAAAATGATGTTTATTGCATTGTTTTTCACTTAAATGGCTGTAACGGGCAAGGTGAGTGTTGGTTGATTCCCAGATTTTGCATGCACCCCGTCCAGTCTTTAGCGTTACATATTGATACAAGTTTCACGGCGAGGTGACGAGCACAACTATCTGGTGCTTTAATCCGAGGTGTAAACCTTTTCAGGTTAAGGGCCTGGACTAATCCTGGCTGTGTGCAATGTCGAGGTCTATGGAAGAAATACACACAGTGGCATCTAGCTGTATTTTGACCGTGCAGGCCTTCATGCAGCGTACGTCCTGGGCGTCCATTTGGACGCCCTAGCACTAATGTAGCCGCCCTGGCAAGGACGCCCAATGTATCATTTGGACGCCCTGTCAATCAGAATTTCTCCAGTTTGGACACCCACATTGAAAGATTACTAAGACACCCAGTTAATCAAAGCGGGAAGTAGCTAGCTAGCTGTATGAAGTCTCAGTGTCGTCAAAATTTGACGACACTGAGACTTCATACAGCTAGCTAGCTGGCTACCTCCCAAGGTGTCCCTCTGTGCACAAAAGGTATTTCTAGCAATGAGACCTTGATGGATTAATCAGTGTGAGGCATAATTCGCTGAAAAGCTTCCGGTGTATGGACGGGGCCAGATGAGATGGTGGCACTGTCCAACATCTCGCACGAATAATTTTAGGTGCTGTTTTAGCACTGACCCAACTTGGAACCAGATGGCACTGTAACTAAAGTGCGTTTTCATATAGGCAATGACCATGACTCTGGCCCGACTAGAGGCGATGCAGCTCCTATAGGTGCTCCATACGCCGGAAGCTTTTTGGCGATTATGGTTCGCACTGGCTAAAGCATGAAAGTCACATTGTTATAAATACCTTTTGCGTATAGAGGGACACCTTAAGAGGTTGGCGGTGTGTTTAATTCCTTCCAACTCGAACAAATACTTCCGTTATCAAACTTTTTGTTCGAGCAGTCACTCGTTCAGATCTTAAAATCGTGAACTCACCATTTTTATACTGCACACGCTCCAATTTTTACCGTGCTCCCTACGTGGAGTGACTTCATGACCTCAATCTTTAAATAGGCCAAAGGTGAGCCATTGCGGTCTTGTCAGTTAAATATTCGTTTCCAAAATGCCACTACTATTTGGCGTTACTTGGAACTGATTGTATTTCAATGAATAATGAATTATTGTTTGTATTTGATAAAAATAAATGCTGGTGATATGATATTTCATAGTCTTTGTGCTCATATTTGGAATCTTAATGTTTAGCAACACGGCAAATGCACGGCTGGTTCCCGGCAGCACATACGCAAAGGGCGGGGACTTCAGCTTTCAAAGTTCACTGGTAGGACCGCAACTTCTGACCTTCAGCCTGGTTATAAGAATGAGGTCATATCTCTTGGCGTGCGCCGAGTGAAAATGTTGATTTCACAATTTTGGGAACTGAAATAGGGACTGCTCGAAGAAAAAGTTTCATAACAGGAGTATTTGTTCGAATTGGAAGGAATTAAACACATCGACAACCTCCTAAGGTGTTCCTTTATGCGCAAAAGGTATTTATAACAATGTGACTTTGTTGTTTTAGTTGGTGTGAGGCATAATTTGCCGAAAAGCTTCCGGCATACGGAGCACTTGCATCGCCTCTGGTCGGGCCAACAGAGGCGATGGTCATTGCCTAGTTTTCATACTGACATGCACGTGATCACATTAGCCCCCTTAGCGAGATTATTGTGTCTGTGAAACACTAACACGGTTATTTAGTGTGATTTACTTGATTACGAATAAAATACGATCAGTCACATTTGTCATTATTTACGGTTCAATAATCAAATATTACGAAACAAACTTGTGTCCGCAAAGAATGCGTTCCTATCCAGAGCCAAGACAGTAGCCAAAAATATCAGTTTAATACTAAAATGCTTTCCACTTCAAAAATTTGAGATGTTGATTAAACATTATTAACAGCTTAGTTTCCAATTTACCATTTAACGTTCCAATCTTACGAAACAACTTCACAACTTGTGTGGAGGCGGCCATTTTTGATGAACATAATATTTGTTTTACACTTAGATGATTTTTCCGTCATTTTGTTAAACTTCAAATTAAAATTTAAGTAGGTATTTAAAATTAGTAAGTTTATTTGATTTTGTTTGATGGTAATTGTAATTATACACTGTTTCTCATTTTTTTTGCAGATTGAAAACCGTGTTTTGATTTGATATGTATTCATCCGGGCAATCACGAGTGGCGGTCTCCTTCAACTTCCGACAAGAAGAGCTTTTTACTGTTGTACGCACACTGTTTACGGATTGTCAATAAAACATCAATGAGCAAAAGGGGTAGTAACTATTTGTTGTATTTAAGACAAGGTATACTTGTGTCATTTTTACTGTATCATGTAATGATGTATTTACCGCAACATCTTTTTTTTGCAAATTGAATAACATTTTTGACGTGATTTCTATGCAGCAAAATCAGTGCTGATCCACAGTCCTGTAGTTGGCTGACTGGTGACTGTCTGTGAATATGACTTGATGAGTACTACTATGGGGAGTACAGTCCACGAATGCAACCCTAGATCAGCTAGTCCATCGCTAGGTAACCTAGGTAGCCCCTCGCCCTCGGATGGCTGTGTAGATCAGGAGTGTGTGCAGCATACATCATGGTCATGGTTATATGGTGAGGTGATGTCATTCAATGGTTGTCTGTATGAAGTCAAAATACTAGCTGTATATTTATTATTATACCCCTTTGAATAAAGTTGAAGCCCCAGGCTAGATTGTCAGGTGTTGAAATTTCCAAATCCATGGTGTCGTGATCGTGGTGATAATGGTCTTAGTGATTTGCTGATTGGTCCATCTTCTTAATTACTGGTCTGGTATGTGTACTACGACTAGTACTGAATATTTATAGAGGTTGCGGTGGCAGTACTCCGACCATTAACAGGGATGGGTAAATTTGAATTTTCCTGTCACAAACCATTTTGTTCAGTGTTTCACTCCCATTCATAGAGGGCAATAGTCAGATATAACGTGCCTACATTTTGACAACCAGTTTGATGCCGGTTATTCAGTGGAGAAAACTGGATCTCAAAATGCGGAAACGTTATATCCGACCATTATCTTCATAGAGGATACAGCTAATGTAGTCGCAAGCATGTGATATCGGTGCAATAAGTGTTTTTTAAACGAAACATTTGATCGTAGTCTGGACATCCATATTTACACATAGTGACCGTCTACAGTCTTTGCCATGGGTGAGCGTTTTACATTGGTAGACCTCTGCTGAGCTGAAGTGATGCTCAGTAATTTGAATTTAATGACGGTTAAAATTCTCCAGCTCAGGGCAGTTAAAAATTAATTATTTCCATCAACGTCATAATTTGTACCACAGACAGAATTGGCCATCCCAAATTCAAGAATTATGAGAAAGACTGCAAAGTTATATCCAAGTCCATACTAGTACTTTTGAAATTGGCAGCGGCTTCTCATGTTTATACATAATGTCCAATGTTTAAGAAATATGATGAATGTCTAAATCGTTCATATTCCAATCTCCAGAATTAAGAACATTAAATTTCTGCTTTCATTTCGGTGCCTCAAATTTTAGAGCCTGTCCCAGACTGGAGAATTTTTAGCCATAATTCAGCTTCTCAAATACAGTTGTTCTGTTTTGATTTTTGTAGCCCAGTCGCCCTAGCTAGTGGAAGGAAGTTGCGTGGCAGCTGAAATGGACTCTTCCAGACTACGTCCAGTCCCGTGTATAGGGGCCGCCACCGATGTAAGGCAGTGCTTCTTCACCAACATTCTCCTACTGGGCTTCAACCCTTCGGTGATGGAAGAAAAGTACCGCATACCCTTTAACAAGTGGGTGACGCTGCACAGCAGTGTTGTTATTCCAAAGTTAGGACGAAACTATAAGAAACGATGATAAAAACTGTGAAGCACAAAATAGGCAGAATAGGCCATGCTTATGTAGTGCTCCCCGTTTTGGGCATGTGCTAGACAGTGAGTGTTTGTCCTTTGCTAGTAAGAAATTGTTTTTAGTTTTGCTGATTTCCGAAAGACACCCCTCCAACATAATGCCCCATGTGGTGTCATTTGGAAACGAGGACACAAGCCCTCAGGGGGAATTCTTACGGGATTATTTTGGGTTTCGTGGATGGTAAAAATATAAGGAAAGTGTGGCAAATTTTCTCAGTTTTGGTCCTTAGAAGGCAAACATTACAAGGTTGCTGGTGACTTGTCAACTGAGGTGTCGCTGGACTAATCTTACAGGTCAAAATCTCTTATGCCACCATAACTGAGTTGAATTTTTCTGATCTCAATTACAGTTTCTTGTTCCTCACAGTATCTTTAAAGTCCCCTGCTGCATGAGGACGCTATGGTAAGAAATACGAATTTCCGAAAAAGACCCTCTACTGTTTTGCGAAAGAGTCTACTCGGGCTATTTTGGCGCAAAATCACTTTTGTATATGGACGTTGTTACAAACAGGCTTGTTAGTAGCGAGGGACAAACAGTAGCATTTTAATTGTAAACGTTTGTCTGAACATTTGTTTCGTGTATCTTCTACGGATATAAGAGGTAGATTTTAACGAAACTGATGATGGTTATCTTAGGTAACACTGCATGCTAATCTCTTCCACAGGGACATGTTCCTTTTGCCAAACAAGAAGGCCTTTGAAGCTGTTGCCTTCTTCCTCTTCAACAAGCTCAATGCAGTTCTGTGCAAGGAACAGTTCAGGTACATAGCTGTAGTCATAAGCTGGCGACTGTAACATGTTATAAAGATGACTGTAGTCATAAGCTGGCGACTGCAACATATTGTAAAGATGACTAGTCATAAGCTGGCGGCTGTAACATGTTGTAAAGATGACTAGTCATAAGCTGGCAACTGTACCATGTTGGAAAGATGACCATATACAATTAGTAGTTTAATATTGACTAAGTTTATAATATCTTTTATACTTTGTGTGTATATTTAGACCCATTTTCCTCTATTCGAAGACCTACGCTTGTGCCAATTCGCAAATCATTTGAGCAAAGCCAAGCTTGAAAGTTGTTGAGACCCCAGTTATTGTGTAAAAGTTTAGTACGATTGAATTACTGACTTGATTTTTAAAGTCATTCCAGCCTGCTGACAAATAGTCATTACCTGTGCTGTATAGATATACAGGTCACGAAACTTCAGCTTCTTTGTGTGCGGGTGCTGCGAGGGGATAGATACCGATCCCCACGGGTATTGATCCTCATGGTTGATCACTTTGTAGTTGGGAATATAAAGTACTCTGTTGGCCAACCCTTCAGCACACAATCGTAAACCCACTCTCAATTTTATCCATCCATTGTTCGCTTAATAGCTTTTCAATGACAGCTGTATTACTTTGGTGAATTGATGTCCATTTTTGTCTATGAATTTTGTTATATTGCATGTTTCCTTGCTATCGTTTTGTTGTTGTTGTTTCTGTCTCTGTATACGACTCAGGCTTTGTTATTCACAATTTCTAGATTTTGGTTAAATTCTAAATCTTTTGTCCAGGGACTGTTGGCCAGTGGGGGATAAGAAACAGGAGCAGCAGTTCAGGAAGACTGTCAACAATTGGCTGACTCATATCGCCAAGGTAACTCTGTCTTTAGTATGTGTTACTAGGTTTTTTCTTGTCCAAGTTTCTAAGCATTGGAATTTCGTCGGCGTTTACATGTTGTTAATGAGCCATAGAAACTTTGACACCTTTATTTTTATGTTGTGGAATTATTAACACTAAAGTGTTAATGTTGGAACAATAACGTCTGCTAGTGTTCTTTTTGGAACCAACAACGTGTATTCATCTAGAAATCTAATTTTGATTCTATCAAAATATCACATATAGCATTAAAATTTGGGGGCGTTTTGCCATCTGTTTAATATGCTTTTGCGAATGTTTTAAAACAGTGCTATACCACGGAGAAATATATTTTTCGAAAGCATGGACATCTTGATATATTTGGAGATTGATGTACCCATGTTGCGACCATTGAGTGAGCGAGTACATGGTGGACATGGTGTGCAAGTTTAGTTATTATGACAATGATTATACTACTTTTTGAGTTATTGGGAAGAAATGTACTAATAATAAAAAGACCTGAATTTCTGTTTTTTTTTCTTGTTTTTTGTCGGTCTAAAAAGGTTGCTATTAGGGTATTGCTTGCTTCCACTGTATATGGAATCGACATGAATTGTGTGTACTTATACCACAATGAATGACCTATTGTTTGTTCCAGGAAGAGCCAGGTGCCAACTTACCCCGTATCGTGGCTTCGCTCTTTCTCTCCCCCGGTGGTGAGAGGTTTTATCAGCTGATGTTTGCCTTCTCAAAATTTGTTCTCTTCAAACACATTCTCGAGCTCGGTACGTTAATATGATATGAAATGATGTGCTTGCTGCTTCCGTTTGGTGTTGGGAGATGGGTTATAGCCTCTTACATGAGAACATTTACTGGGTCACAAACACCGACTTCTAACTTTACCCAGTAGTTTACAGTATAAAAATGGCCACCCTGCCTTGTATGGGGGCACAACAGCTGATTTTCCTCTTCCTTGAAACACAACACTGTGTTTTTTTGCAGAAAAGCCCATCGTTGGATATGCCCACAGGGCGTATTTAAGGAAAATGTTCTACAGATATGTCCAGGGCATTTATTTGGGAAAAATATGCACAGTTGATTCCTAAGACTTTCCCCAGTTTCATGGGAAGTGGACACCAAATCCATAACTAACGAAGGATTTCAATTGTAAGCATGATAACTAATACCTATGGGAACGATCGTTTGCCTATGTCTCGTGTATTGACTCTCTTGGCTTCAATTTGTGCTACTGCTGCATCATTCATGTTCTCCGGTGTATTTCCACATTTGACTTTTGGTCCCTAAACCGATATTTTACGAATAGACGCCCTGAACGTGTCTACAGAGAAATTGGGGGAAAGCACTAGTGCTAAGAAATGACTGCCATAAAGTTGGTTTAACTCTTCATCAAGACAAGTGAATGTAGCTGGCATGAAAGTGTTGCTTTTGTGCATTATGAAATGGAGCGTCCACGCAAAGCTTAAAAGGCCAGACATTCTCAGCTCTTAATTGTAACAGCCATTATGTAAGGCCTTATATTTGAGTATGGCCTTATGTCTGAGATCATTAGCATTCTGTGCGAAAAAGCGTTAATTTGGATATGGACTTAGCAACGCATGCTGAATTGTTTTCTTTTTCCCTTTTTTGTACAGTATTTTCCTGAAATGATGTTAGCTTTAGCAAAATTGTAGTGGTTTTAATTTACAGAAATTGAAGAGAAATGATGATGAATGGCCTTATAGTTGAAGGCTAATTACACACTTAAAATGGTACAATGCACCTTTAAGACTAATCATTAGGCTAAGTATTTACCAGGTGCTCTGTTTAATTATGTCAGGTTGCAGAGAGCGTGATGTGCAGCGACAGCCTCTGCTAAGTGCCCAGAACCAGTCTATGGCCGACGTCATGTGCCGGTGTCTTCAGTCGAGCACTGTGAGACACAGGCGACGCCTGTTGGACCTTGTGCAGGACACTGTTCTTATTCACCAGCAGTGGAAAAAGGCGGCCAGGTAATTCTCACAATATTTGAGAAACATTGATGTTAAAGAAACAAGGTCTTAATGTAATAAAGTATAATAGTTACATTGATATCGTATAGTACAAGCCAAAAGTATTCAGACAAAAAGGTGTGGAATTCCCAGTCGCGATGGTTTAGCAGACGTCTGAGTAGTCTTCTCTGAGATCAGAAGGATCAGACAAAAACTTGAGAGCTGTGGTGTAGTTGACTGAATTTTAATTTTATGCAGTGAGATGGTTCAGGACTACAGACAGCTGACCAAGTCGCTACGTAAACGAGAAGATGACTTGCAGCGAGAGAGCAGGAGGGCGATGGATGCAGGCTTTGGCAGGTAGGTCATGAGACATTCTTGAATTTTGTCGCTCATTTCGGTAAAGTTTTTGATTTTTAGTTGCTTGGTAGAAGTGGTCTTGTGTGTGATTCATTCCGGATGGAGTTGAGATTTTACCACATTTTATGATTAGTCCACTATTATCATATTTTAAATGCTCTCGTTTGCGTGACATGAGCCAAAAGTTTTGAAATTGGATGTGTGTGGTGGAACAAATAGTAGGAATCGCTTTAAATACAACTCTTTAGCATTGTCAGAGAGTGCTTGAATCAATTTCTAATTCTGGTGCAAGACGTTCATTTTCGGACGGTTATGCTGTCACGACCTAGAGACGATTTTGCTTTTTGCATCGGCAGTCCAACCTCCTTAACCATTTGAAGGAGCTTTGTGAACGCTGTAGACAATGTGTTTATTTAAGGGACTGCTCTCACTAGCCTTGGATTGTTATGGTCTTTGCCTGACTTTGGTACCTTTGTCTCACATGTTTACCAATCTACTGCCTTTTGTCTAGTCCCGTCATTCGTCGAACCAACACTCCTGATATGTACGGTCAAGGGCTGGACACACAGTCGGTCAAGCGGGCGCAGAAAGTGGCACGAGTAAGTATATTTTTAGAACTAAGGACAGTATAGCATGTTTGAACTGTGGACTTGCACCACCGAGGTTTGAGTAAACTTTTGCAATAAAGAAAGGTACATGTCATACAAAAACAATGGATTGTCCAAATTCCATGTTCATGTTGAAATCTAAAAAAGAATTAAGATTTTCTAAATTATCATTTCATGGGATATAAATGTTCTCAAAAATGCTGTTACATTTTTCTAAAATTTTCTTTTTGTTAAATTAAACCTTTGAGATTTTGTCATAGAAAATCATAAACGTCTTAGTTTTGGTAGCCCATCATGCAGAACAGACACGTTTTAAAAAACATTCCTAACTGCATTTTAGAATACAACGAATAAAACATGTTATGCAAAAGTTTTAGATGAGTATGATTGGTCACTACGGAGATAGGCATTCATTAGTCAAATGTGGGCATTGTTCTAGGGTTCTACATAACCTTGCTTTTTGGCTAATGGCCACTGAATGATAGCAAGTGGTGGCTACTGAACGATAGCAAGTGGTGGCTACTGAATGATAGCAAGTGGTGGCTACTGAACGATAGCAAGTGGTGGCTACTGAATGATAGCAAGTGGTGGCTACTGAACGATAGCAAGTGGTGGCTACTGAATGATAGCAAGTGGTGGCCATTGAATGATAGCAAGTGGTGGCTACTGAATGATAGCAAGTGGTGGCCATTGAATGATAGCAAGTGGTGGCTACTGAATGATAGCAAGTGTTGGCCACTTAATGTTAGCAAGTGGTGGCTACTGAATGATAGCAAGTGGTGGCCATTGAATGATAGCAAGTGGTGGCCACTGAATGATAGTAAGTGGTGGCCACTGAATGATAGCAAGTGGTGGCTACTGAATGATAGTAAGTGGTGGCCACTGAATGATAGCAAGTGGTGGCCACTGAATGATAGCAAGTGGTGGCTACTGCAGAACATTTAAAATCCGTGTTATGGATTATTACATTGTGAGTTTTCTACTCTCCCTGTAGCTTCGTGAAATGTGGAAAGATATAGACAACTACTGCCGGTCGAAAGAACACGAGCGTAAAGTGGTTGAGTCCATACTCAGAGGGGTGGTCAACATGCACAAAATTGATGCTGGAGAAATCAATGTGAAAATCCCCGACATGCTTCTCAGGGAATGCGAACAGGAGTTGCACAGGGTAGGTGCACTGGTTTTCTCGTTGTTGTTTTAAAAGGGTGATCCACTATTAAGTGCATGCCATGAAAACACTGTGAAGTTGGAAATCTTCAACAATTTGCTACCATGTGTGCTATATGCAGGGCTTGGAATTTTCCGCGGAAACGCGGATTTCCGCTTTTTTCAAATGTGCTTTCCGCTTTTTTTATAATATTTCCGCGGAAAAAAATCGGATTTGGTATAAAATTTCCGCGGCAAATTCCTTTCTTACCGCGGCGTTGCAGACGACGTTCACCTCGAAAAGCGGAAGTTGCTCTTTATGTTCGGAGGAACGTAAATTGTCAACATTGCCGGGGCATCTGGGATAGCGTGGTGTGATTTTCAATGGCGTCTCGTGTTATTGTAAGCGCGGCGACAAATACTACCGCTCTGCAGCCAAAAATGTGTGGGTTGGGAGTAGACGAGCGAGCTTAAAGGACAATTTTTGTCGGTGAAAGGTCCAGTTCTAGGCTGGTTATCGGGCGATGATTTGGGCCGTAAAAGTTTCTAAAGTTTCCGCGTTTTTGTCATTGGTCATTCCAAGCCCTGTATATGGAAACAAGTTTCAACAAAAGGTATATTGTTTTTGACTGTTTAATCACACTATCTGAATTAGAAAACAAAATTAAAACCCCTAAAAATCACTACCCAAAGACACCAATTGAAAATAGCACACGTTTCTTTAGTGCCCTGGCAATCTTGACAAATACCTACGGTACTGCATCTTGGGTACTGCGTTCTATATGGTCTGGATTGACTACATTATCTGGTGTGCAGTTGGGCTTGAGCTAATGTACTATTTATATCAACAGAGTTGTATTTAGAACACAGACAGGTGGCTGCATACATTCTACATGTATATGGCTTAGTTTAAGTTTTCTATTTGAATGCGTTTTCGTGAAAATGGCACAAATTGCCTTTCTTCGTTCGGTCCTCAATTTCTTCTGAAGATGTCAAACTCTCCAGTCCTGAAGGGATGCGCAGGTGCAATGTGGGAAGAGTGTGTTTAATGTGATAATGTACGTCAATATTGATTTATTGCCATTTCCAGCGGAATGTTGGCAACTTGTACAGAGAAGGAAAGTTGGACATTCTCAGTCTTATACAGCTGTGGAATCTATCACTGCACCTCTACATTGATAAACTTCATGAAGGTAGCTGTTATTAATAAAGTGAACGCTCATAAATAAAATGAACTGGCTCAGTCAGACACATTTTGTTTCATAGTCTGGTGGATTATCGTTCTTTCTTAAACCTGTGGATAGAATCACATTGGTCTTGTATTAGTGAGGACAATCTGAAAAATACCGCTAAGCTGTAAGGATTACAGTTACTGTAAAAAATCTTCAATTTGGTACAGAATAATTAGTAAAATTTCGAGTTCTAATTCAAAAAAGCTAACTACTTTGCTAGGAATGTTTCAAATTATGCCAAATGTTGCCTGGTGACAATGGAACATTACTGTAAAAATAAAACAATGTTGACTGTGAGATAAAAAAATTCGTAACAATTTTGCTAAAAATTTCATGAAATGAAATTTACTCGTCCCGCCTCATTGCGTCCCAAACCAAAGACTTTACAAAATTCATTGTCAATGAGTTGTAACATTGTTTACTCTTCATAGTAAAGCCATTCTTCATATTGCAAAACTCCTGACCTTGGGAGGCTTTAATGGGACATAAGGTTTTATGAATGAAAAATGCATTTCAGGAAAATTGTTGGATGGGATAGACTTCTTGAAGTTATTAGCTTTGTCTAGAGTAATAAAACAACAAAAAGCGTTTTTTTTTATTACAAGTTGACAATTTTGGCTATTTCTGCCAGCCATGTGATGAAATTGAGGCCAGTGAATTTATTGGTTAAACACTCTTAGAATACTGGGCTATTTATCAATTGGGTTTAGTTTTGCTAGCTCACAGTCGGAGTGCGACTGTTAATGTTTAGGTCTAATGCATCTTTGGACGGATCTCTAAAAAAACACTTTTCTCGTTGATTGCTTCACGTTAATGCCTGCCATATGTTCTATTTCCATGTATATGTTTGCTTACATTGGTATGTTTTTGTGAATAATTACAGTTGGTGTTCCCAGTTTTGATGAGCAGTCGGCGAGCATCCTGACTCAAGTTCATACTCACCACGCTCACTATACCAATGCTAAAGAACTCAGGTGAGTGAAGTGGCTTATCAAGTTCTTGAAGACAAGATTTTTAACCCCTCAATATACACACTGACAAACATACACTCTCAACACCTGCACACGTAAGCTTCTGGTGTCAACAAGAACATGTGTTACACTACACTATGTAATTTTGACAACGGTCCCTGTGAGCATGAAAAGGCACTCCCCAGGCTTTATTTGAAGTCAAGGTCAGTGGAGAAATTCTGTTGTTGGTGAAGCACTAATTAGTGACTGGGGAATGTAAAAATTTTTACGTGTGCTAATTTGGGTATGTGCATTTATTCGGTTGTGGGCTCTTTCGTTTGTGCATGCCCAGTACTTGTGGAAAAGGTAAGCAAGGTACCTTATCTTTATCTTTAAAAAGACTATAAACATTGACTATTTGCCAACAGAAGTGCCTTCACACATCTGTTGTAATAGTCATAGTGCTGACAAATGAAATCAAGACTGTAAAAAAATACAACTTGCTGAGGGTGAGGCAGGTTTTGATAAAATTTTCCAAGCTGTCTCCACCACTTTCTGTAAGCGTTTATTAGGACAGTCACATAATCTTTTCCAAGGAGTTCTTTCAGAAATCCTTAGAAGTTTGCTTTGGCGATCACTTAACTATGTTCTCCTTCGCCAAGTTTTGTTTGTCCTTATTTCAGGGCACAGCTTGCCAGTGAAATTTTACCAGATCTGAGGCAGTCAGTCAGTACGTTGCAAACGAGACTAGACGTCACCAGGTCAACCCCCGGAAACAGGAAAACGACTGTGAGTTCACTGTCTATGGTACTTAGTATAAGTCAAAGTGACGAGGAATTCCCTGTGATGATCTGAGAGCAAAAGAATTTCTATGTCACTGAAGCCATCCGTCACGAATGGCAGTGACTGTGACTTTGCTGAAAAACTAACACTGTGAAAATGGCGTTGATATTACTCTTTATTTTTGCCGTAAGTGGAATGAATGGTTATGACACTGGAATAAAATTTGTCAGAATTCTTTTGACACGTGTTGTATGTATTAACACGCGTTCGCATCTCATGTTCTTACCATGAAAATGTATTAAAAGAAATGATGTAAACTCTGCCTGTTACATGAAGTGTGATTTGGAGCTGTTCAATGCAAAACTTGTCTATAACACTTGTTGTTCGTTCATTACCCTTCGCCAGTACCTCATTTAAATATTCAATTTGATTTTGCCGTGCTGATCTGTCCTATTTTCCAGTCAGTCGTGTTACAAACTTAGAAATGTCGGTTTTCAAGTCGGTGGGGACGAATATTCAGTCTTTCTTCTAAAACATTGGTTTTCCAGTCGTTTGGCATGAGTCTGCTGCCATCCACGCCCGTCTTGTCCTTCGATGATGAATCTACACTTAAAGTGGACACTCCGGACACTTTGCGCTCACTGAAGCATAGACATGATAAAGGTGAGTTGATCATACTATTGATTTCATTGTTTCATTATCATAATGTCATGGGTGTCCATTAGAGAGTATTGACAAGGTTCATCCCAACTCCCACTGTCTTCATATTTCCAGTCTGCAACAGCGTAGTGGTATGTGACTCCCGATTTGTTCCAAGGCCTCGCACTCATGAGATCACGTGAAGCGAGATTCTGCCCTCATGATCGCTTCTTTTCCGTTCTCACTCAGATGGGTGCCAAATCCAC